>JAOWBR010180474.1:0-19684 GCA_028571145.1 Dionaea muscipula
CTTCTTTGATTATTGCTTCTTTTACCTAGACTCGAAAGAGTGGGTATTTGAATCAATTCTTGAAGATAGTATCGACAAGTTATGCGTATTCGTTGCACTAGCTAGTGACCGAATCCAGAATGTCTTCATCATCCTAAAGTCTGATTTGTTTGGTAACATAGTCACTGCTCTTTGTAGTTTGTGAATCTTTGATGTTCAAAGATTGCGCATCCATTTCATCTAAATTTCTTTAGCTTGATTTAACTACATTAGTTTGCCGATTATTCATCATTTGTTTACTTTCTTGAATCGAAAGAGGATAGAAGTATAACTACTTAGTTGTGGCCTTCAACTGGATACTTTCTCAGTTGGGCATCGTCAACTAGGATTTCTTGGTAAGCGAAAGCTTCCATTCTAGGCATTCTAGGATTGATCAATTTGTCACTGATTCGATCTATTTTATTCTTGATTTGAATCTTGTTCACACTGCAATTAGTAGAGGTAGAGATTGACAACCTTTGCTCTCATAGGCTGGTTAGTGTTGATACAAGGTGACCGAATCCTTGATCAACTACTTTAGTGATTCTTTAGGCTTTACGTTCTGGTGAACGAATCTAACGTTTGCCTAATTTAGGATAGTCAATCTTGTTGAAGTGCTTAATCTGTTAAGCTTAAGAGACAGACGGTTCACGTTTGTATTCTTATTCCCACGTCTGCTCTTTTCTCTTCCGACTGTGATTTGTATTCATCACCTATTTGGTGGTCTATCAGACGTGATCCACGTCTGAGTTGCTCAGTTGCTTGTTTGTTTGTTTTCATTTCATTTTAATCATTCATTTCATCCATCCCTTGATTTATTAGTGAGTTATTGTGTTCACTAATTGGTACATTTTTGCACAAGGTTAGACATTACTCATAAGTCCTTGTGGGTTCGACCCCTTGCTCATCCTTTACTCAGTTTATTTTGAGTAAATATCATTATTGTTAAGGGTAATTTATTTTGTTTGATAGCAGATTTCTACGACAAAGTCTGTGCCTATCAGCAGTCTTAGGACAGAGACGGGACAATGTTCCTTATGTTATTTACTATGCTAGCAAAACACTTGACCCAACCCAGTTAAACTATACTGTCACTAAAAAAGAATTGCTGGCCATAGTGTTTGCATTGGGTAAGTTTAGGCAATACCTGTTGGGGACTAAGGTCATTATCTTCACCGACCACACAGTCATAAAATATTTGCTTTCTAAAAAAGAGTCTAAGCCTAGGTTAATTTGGTGGATCCTGCTATTACAAGAGTTTGACATTGAAATTAAAGATAAATCTGGAAAAGCTAACCTTGTAGCAGATCACCTAAACCGACTGTTTCAAAATGAAGATGGAATAATTATCCAAGATTCATTTCCAGATGAGCATCTCTATGCTATCCAAGAGGAGGAACCACGACACACTGATGATATCGGGGGATTTACCCCTTGAGACACGTGGCCAAAGGGTTCGAGATTGGACCGTCCGGCCTGACCTAGTCAAACCCGAGCCCTTAGTCAAATTTGGTCAAACTTTGTTAAAACCGGTCAACCTCGGCCAAACCTGACCGGACCCGTCCCGAAAAATGCCCCACTTCACCTCAAGCGCGTAGGCGCTGACCGTTCATCAATCGGAGCTCAAAAGAGCTCAAACGGGCCTCCCGAAGTTTTTTCGCGCAGATCGTTTTCTCCACCCTTTAACCGACCCATCTCCACCTTTTGACCGGCTCATTTCCACCCTTTGACCAGCCTGTCATTTTGACCAGACCGGCCCATTTTCTCTTGGACCAGCCCAATCCCTTCTCCCTGACCGTACGATCATCTTCTTCAAAATTGCTTGTTCGGCTTCCATTACCATGCTCGGCATCTTCATCCTTCACCACTGCCTGCTCGGCGGTGTGGTTGATAGCGTGTTCGGCTTCCCTTCCCTATATAAACCCTCGACCCCCATCAATTTCAGGGAGGACTTTTTCTTCCGCTCTCGGCCGGAATCGCTTGCTCGGCAATTCACCTGTTTGGCGACATCATCGGCTGGTTTCCTGCTCGGCGGCCGACTGATAGGTTCAAATCGTGACACACACAGTCCAGAAAATAAATTAATAAATAAATTCTCTGGTGTCGAAAACTTGATAGGCTGATTATTGACGCGCTCAGTAAAAATAATTAAATTAATAAACAAATAAATGCTCCGGCGTCAAAATCCCTATGAATTACAGTTGCAAGTGCACAACCTATTGAAGTAATAAAAAGTTATCGATCCCACGAGGACTGTGATTGAATACCAGTTATCGTCTACAATAAATATTAGCTAAACGGCTTGTAAAATGAGAGATAAAAATAAATAAAAATGCGGCGACAATTAAATGTGGAGAGAACTCAGATAAAGAAAACGTCCGGGATCATGACTCGCCACGACTATAATTAATTACGTCGATTAATCATTCACTTTGGCCATCGATAATTAACTAAGAAGGCGAATTATCCTAAACAAATTATTATGTCCTCCCGGGCCACAATAAGTAGCTTCCTTTACTCAATCCTACTGCCGCGTAGGATCTTTCAATTTCACTATTCCGATCTGTGACAATTCGTTATTCCTCAAGATTAAATCTAACCCACTCTATCACTCTCATGAGTTAAATTCATCAGGTTTAATTCTACAGATCCGATAATCATGCTTCCCCTCCCGGTCCATCACATAATCATTCTAATTCATGCTAATTAAATTCTCAATCGCATCCTGCAGCATTAAGTGTTTAATTAATTATCAGGTTCGCCTTTCGGATCATCTCTGGATAAATAATTAGTTTTTCTAACACCCCACTTCACCTCCCGGTCCATCGTAGGATGTCTAAGATCGTGCTAGACTCGAGAAAATAATATTTAGCAAGCATTAAGTTCGTAGGAATTAAATCATAGTCAAATATCGCGAACTAAAGCGAATCCAAATCAATTCAACATAATCAAAACGCAATCCGGCTAATCCCAATCCCAGGACAACAACGACTACTCGCACATCATTGATTTAACATTCAAGTACATTCAAACGACAATCATAGAAAATAAATCTAAACTAGATTTGAGATTACAAAGATGTGTCGACGTTGATCGTCGTGTCCCGATCTCCGGATCGATCCTCTGTCGTCGTCTCTCTCCTCGGCGTTGAAGCGCTGCCGCTGCCGTCGTCAAATGAATCTCAATCGCCTGTCTCAAAAAAGTGATGGCCTCCTCCTTTCAATGAACGACGCAAAATTCTTTTTATAACAAAAATCGGATCTGATGCGCGACACGGGTGTGCTTGAGAGCACCCCCCCCCCCTTTAATCAGCCGTGCTTTAATTCTTTTCTGCAAAACTGTGCACTGCACAGAACGCGGCCGTGCTTAGGCCAGCACGGGCGTGTTCTGGCCTTCTCTTCATAAACCAGCTTAAAATCAAGACATTTCCATCCCGGTCGATCACGGTTCACACACGAACATTGTAAATCATCAATTAAGCTCCAAAATACTCCCAAATGTGATCATTTCCTGCAAACACATCTCAAACACACGATCACACGAATAATAACAGATTTATAATAAAAGCGTGCTAAAAACCATTAAAACACAGATGAAACAGAGTTGAGCCACGGTGTTAAAACACGTAAAAATCACTCTTATCAGAGATCCTAATATCCTTTAGCATTATGCACTTATACAACATGATAGAGAGATTGACAACGGTGTGCGTAGGACGATCAAGTTTAAGTATCTAGAATCGCTTATACAACATGATAGAGAGATTGATAACGGTGCAATACATTGGATTAATGCTTGACAAAAATGGAGAGCCACTTTCGGGGTGGTGTACGATAGGAGAATACCTTTAAAGTTGAAGAGTAAATTTTATAAGACCGCGATTCATCCCGCTTTATTGTACGAAATAGAGTGTTGTCCACTCAAGAAAAGTCGTGCGCGAAGAGTAGCGGTGACTAATATGCATATGTTGAGGTGGATGGTGAGTATTGCTCGAAGGGAGCGAATGAGGAGATTCATTGGCAGATCGGGATGGTGTCGGTGATTAATAAGATGAGAGAGAGACGTGGGAAAGATGTTTATGCTCGGCGGGTCACCTGTGGAGGAGGCTGCAGGATGTGCCCGTTAGGGTGACAGAGTCCATTGTGTTGGAAGGTAGGAGAAAGAAACGACCGAAGAAAATTTAGGAAGGTGATTCGTACGGATTTGGACATATTGTACCTTACTATGGCGGATGCTTTGTATCAGATAGAATGAAAGAGAAGAATCCGTATGGCTGATCCCACTAAGTGGGATGTGGGGAAATTGAGATGATGTGGTGATGAGGATGATAATGATGACGTGTTGTTTGCCAATACTTGTGTGTATGTGGCCTTTTGTGCTATGTTATATATCACTGTGCATTGTTATCCATTGGTATGTGTTTCTACACGATTGTATGCATGTACATATATTAGAGGTAACCCGTGCCGTTGGTATGATAAATATTTTTATAGTTTTATTCTCTTATAAAAATAGTTTATGTATGTTTAATAAAAAAAAAAAATTATATCAACATTAAGCTTGTTTTGATCAACATAAAAATTATGAATTTTGACTATAATATTTTTATATCAACATTAGACTTGATATGTGTATATATATAAAAAATAAAAGAATAAAAAAAAAATGAATGGTTAAGATTTCTAAAAGAAAAATGAATGGTTAAGATTTATAAAAGAAAAATGAATGGTTGAGATTATAAAAAGATAAGTTAATGGAGATATACGATTTGAATTGAGTTGTGTTTTTTTTTTATTATAGATTTTATTCATTTTCTTTTTTGTTCCTCTTCCCCATAAAGTAACCAGTCAATCACATTGTATGATTATGCCAAGTAGGACAAATGTTTATCTCCTCTTGTTTATCATCCTTTTAAATTTTTTTAAAAACCCATCTTCCTTGTAATATAGATAGATTGCTATATTTTACTATTATATTTTATTATTACTATTAGTATACCTTGAATCTAATCCTTTGATTATGTTAGGGTGGTGGGGCGCATTATATTTGTCGGATCTTATTTGCATGTATCCTTTAAATATGTGTGGCCGACCCCACTTAGTGAGAAATAGTCGTGGAAATGATGATGATGAAATGATGATTGTGCACTGGGAAAAGTTTCTACGTGAGGCTGTGAGCATAATACATGACCTAAAAGCTTACAGCTTCTGTCTAAGGTGCGCAATTGTTATGATGAATTGCAAATAATGACATGAAAAGCTGGGCTTGGTTATTGCTGTATAGGTTTGCTTGGAACATCTTTGGTCACAGGAAGTAGATCTTCTATCGACTGTTGGATTCATGAGTGCATCATCATCATAAAATGAACACACACATAATATCCGACAAATATAGTGCACTGACTGTTGGTTACCTAACACGTACTATTCTTGTCTAATGAAGGGATTAGGTTTGAGCTAAATATTCTAATAATAATATGTGTATATATATATATATATATATATATAATAATAATAATAATAATAATAATGTATAAAAACACATGATAATAAATAACAATGTATAATAATTAGCGGTTGTCCGTGCCTTCGGCACGATGAACACTCCACTCTCATAAATAGTTAAAAATATACGTTATCAATAATTTGAAAAAATCAATGTAAAAATAAAAAAAAAATCATAAAATAATAAAATTTTGAAATTAAATCAATATTAGCCTTGTTTTGCACCATAAACATTCTTACATCTCAACTTATGTATCTCAGCCACCGTCAACATACGTATCCCAACCACTCTTCCCGCGTGACTTTTCTTAATTTGCCAGTACTCCGTTTCGGACAATAAAGCGGGACGAATCGTGGTCCGATAGAATTTATCCTTAAGCTTTAAACGTACTCTCCTATCATACAACACCCCTAAGACGACTTTCTATTTCTGCCAACCTGCATTAATCCTATGTGTTATGTTATCAATCTCATCATCATCTTGTATAAACGATCCTAGATACTTAAACTTGTTCATCCTATGAACACCTCATTCATCTACCATCATCGGGGGCGCATAGTGCATCTTCTCCTCCCCCTTAAATGTGCACTATATATATTTTGTCTTACTTCTACTAATCTTGAGTCCTCTAACATCCAAGGTGAAGTTTATCGTCCATCTTCTCAACTTATTTTCTACACCTTCCCTAGTTTTATCCATCAAAACAACAGCATTCGTAAAAAGCATGCACGAAGGTGCCTCCTCACCCACATTCCTTGTGAGCCCATCTGAAACAAACACTAATAAATATGGGCTCAATGTTGATCCCTAATACACACCAACGGTGATCGGAAAGTCGCGAGTGAGCCCTTCTACCGTGCTAACACACGTTGTCCCTGCATACATATCCTTAATGACATTAATATATTTCTTATTTACTCATTTCTTTTGTAATACCCACCAAACTACTTCTCTTAGTATCTTATCATATGCTTTTTTAAGGTCAATGAAGACTAAGTGCCGGTCTGTCCTCCTTTCGTTTAACTCTGCTACCATACCATGCATACCTCTATAGTAGAGCATTCTGCTATAAACTCAAACTATTTTCCGGTTACTTTCGTCAACCTCTGCAACTTCCGCTCGATATATAGTGCGATTCATAAGCTTAATTTCTCTATAGATTGTACACTCCTACACATTCCCTTATTCTTATACAAAGGTACAATTATACTTTTTCGCCAAACTTTCGACAACTTCCAATTGAGGATTCTGTTAAATAACACACTTAACCACTCCACTTCAACCTCTCTCAAAGTTTTCCTGACTTCATTTATCAGATTCTAGGAATTGCAATTCATCATCATCATCATCATCTCGACCTGTATCCTATTAGGTAGGATCAGCGACATAAATCCGTTTTCGTCATTCTGAGCGGTCGAGGATGTCTATCATAATGAGTTGTAAAAGTTTCAAGTCTGTTCTAATAGTTTCATTTCAGGTTTTATTAGGTCTTCCTCTTGTCTATTTTCCTTCAACAAGCATCGCTGCTTCTCTTCTTAGCGATACTTCCAACGGTCTCCTTACCCGTGTCCAGCCCATCTCTGACGATTTTTCCTCTTCTCATCTTCAATCGGTGTTACTCTTACCCGCGATGAATCTTCGGATTATATTTTCTGTCCTTTAAGGTCACTCTTTGCATCCATCAAAGCATCCTCGTCTCTGCCACTCTCACCCTTGTGTATGACTCTTCTCGATTGTCCATTATTCCGACCCATATAATAAGGCTACTTAATAGCTGTCCTATAGAACTTTCCTTTAAGCCTTACAAGTATCCTTTTATTGCATAAGAATTTAGATATCCCTCTCTACTTCTGTCAGCTCATATTAATCCTATGAGTAACGTCATTATTTATCTCCATATCACAATTAATCTGATACCCTAGATATTTGAATATATTGCACATTGGAATTTTGACCCCTCTAATGAGCACTGGCTCCTTCATCGAGCCGAGAATACTGAAATCACATTTCAAATACTAAGTTTTTCTCCTATTAATCATTAACCCTTTAGACGGTGTTTGATTTCACTGTTCTCTATGTTGAATAAGGAAAAAAAAAAAATAATCCTCATCATGCTTGTCTAGTGTTTGTTTCCTTCATTTGCATACATAGCTTATTTCCTACAAAAGTGTTGTATATGTAACTCTATTAGTAAAATTCACGAATTTTTAAAATGGTGGATTATATACACATATAATACATGTATTTTATATAAATGTACATATTAATTCAATCTACATGTATTTTAATACTCGTATTATTGCTGAATTAACTAATTAATATGTAATACCACCCCCTATTGTATTACATATTATACACATGACAGATAGGATTGCAGGTGGTGGTGGTGGGTGGTTGGGTGGTGGCTGTTGGTGGCTGTTGGTGGTGGTTATCCAACGATTTTATCTGCAAAACAAACATGTTTGTAAAATCAACACGATATAAAAAGTCCAACTTACTATCCCATCATTACTTATTCATCACCTTATCCTCATTATTACTTATCCTTCATTTTTCAATCTGGAAATCAAAGACGGCCTTAGTCTCTAACACTTCCGCCCATTTCTGTAGTCATCTATAAACATAATATCATCTATAAATAACATACACCAAAGTATATTTTTTTGAACATGTTTCGTAATTTCATCTTGAACCATACTGAAAAGATATGGGCTCAACATTGATCCTGATGCACCCCTACTGTAATATTATAACATACACCAAAGATCTGATTTTTCGCCTACTATTCTAACCCTTGATGTTGCTCCGACGTACATATCCATAATGACATCAATATACTTTTTGTCGACTTCTTTTCTTTCCAGCATCTACTATAGTATCTCTTGTGAGATCGTGTCAAGTTTTCTCCAAGTTAATAAATACCATATGGAGGTCCTGTTGTCTCTTTCTCTATATTTATTCATCATTTCTCTCATCAAATAAATGGCCTCAATTGTAGCCCGACCTGGCATAAAACTTAACTAATTTTTATATACTTTGGTTGTTTGTCTAAACATTTGTTCAATGACTCTCCCATAATTTCATAGTGTGGATAGTTGTTACAATCCTGCACATCTCCCTTATTCTTATACATAGGCGCTATAGTACTATGTCTCCAACCATCTGGTATTTTCTTATGCCTTAGGATCCAATTGAACAGTTTACACAACCATCTTTCCCCACTCTCACCTACTGCTTTTTAGATCTCAATTGGTACCCCATTTGACCCAAATGTCTTATTCGTCCTCATCTTTCTTAGAGCCCACTAAATTTCAGATACTCTAAATTGCTCGACATATTTATACATATTTGCTTTCTCTTCTTGGTTAACGTCCAAAATCTCAACTTTGCCCTTATTAAGAAGAGTATTGAAATAGCTACTTTGCAAAGATATTTGCTTTCTAGGAAATTATCAAATTGAAAACCTGGAAGTACCCTTGCACTGCATGTAATCAAGCGTAGACTGCTGCAAAGATATTAGATATGGAAGATTGTAAGTTCCAGATGCAATTGGTTATTACCTTGGTTGTCTGAACAACTTCTGTTCATCCCAATGGATGAACTTGTGATTTAGAAAGAACTTTTATTTTGCATTTTCAGTGCACTTTTATTTTATTTATTTGCTATATTTGTCCCATCATTTTTTTGAAGTTCCCTTTTCCTTATTTTCTTGTCCTTTTTATTTAATTCACTGTTACTTTCTTTGCTACCTTTTCCGTTTTGTTCTCAGTTTTCCTAATTGTATTTCCTGTTGCTGATGTAGGCTGTGTATTCTGAATACAACGGTGATCTAGCAAAGGCCTTGGAGCACTTCCTTCAGTGCTCTAATTGGCTGAAGGCACACACCATTTTAGTAACATCAGTTGCCCCGTCATTATTCCT
This sequence comes from Dionaea muscipula, assembly GCA_028571145.1. Lineage (NCBI taxonomy): Eukaryota > Viridiplantae > Streptophyta > Magnoliopsida > Caryophyllales > Droseraceae > Dionaea > Dionaea muscipula. The sequence continues at coordinate 9,445 of JAOWBR010180474.1, forward strand.
GTCAGGTAAATCTAAATCTTGTTGTCTATGCTCCTGAGCTACAGTATGTCCTTTCAATTGTTTTCATATTTGTCATACTTTGGAAATTGGAATGATATTTGGCATTGGGATGTTTGGACACTCATATTTAGTTCTTTATGGAAATGAATTTAGTAGATGTCGGAAGATGTGCCTCATATGGTTCCTATGTCAGTCTGTTATGATTCCTGTTTGAGGTTTCTGTTTTGCGGGGTGGGGGTGGGTAGGGGGAGTTGAGGTCCCAGTCTCCCAGAAAATATGTTCTAGGGTTAAATTATGAAAGTTGTAGTGTGGGCCACTACTTTACTTATTCAACTTTCAAAGGGAAATCCAGCTTAGAACTAGGCTTCTCTTCTGCCTTGCTCTTCATTGATTAGTGACAGATATTTCTCTCTCTCTCTCTCTCTCTCTCTCTCTCTCTAAATAAGTTTGCCTATCCATTTAATGTATTATGTACCAAATTCAGTATTGTGTTTGAGGGAAGCCCTTTAAAAATAATGAACTTGCTGTGTACCAGCTAACTGTGAAAAAAAACTTATTTGTAGGAAGTTCATTTCGGCTTGGTTTTTTGGGAAAGTTGACAGATTGGATTAATCTCTTCTTTCCATTATGGAACTGCCTTATTCATTCTATCTTTATTGAACGTCAAAACTTTTTAAAAAAATGGAGTTTATTTTATATCTGTTATTTGTGTATTAAAGTTGGGGCTTGGGAGGATTGGGGGAACTTGTGCCTTGTGCTCAAACCATGTATGTTGGTTGTCAATTTCTGATTACTCTGCTTAATTCCTATTCAGGTGACTTTTTACTACAGGGCTCTTTTTGCTACACTTTTACTTCAAGGCTATTCATATAGTCGTGCCTTAATAGAAGAGTGACATTTACAATTACATATTCTCCAATACAACTATATTTGAAGCTGCTCACGTTTCTTTTCCATTTTTTATAGGACAACACTCTGAGGTTTGGAGGTTGGCAACTTTTATGGAGGATTACAAATCTGAGATTGAAAATTGGGACCTAGGAGCTGGATTATATGTTTCATTTTTTATATTGAGAAGTTCTATGCAAGATGATGACAACACAATGGCCAAGCCGGTAAGCATTTCTCACATCATTTTCACGTGTTGCCAAATGCTACTTGTATATTGTTTCTAAGGATTAAATTTCTCTTTTAGTGAGGCGGCCTTAGGGCCTGTTTTTGGATTGAGGGGAGGGTAGGGGATGGGATGGGAGGGAATTAACTTTGTTTTGAAGAGATAAAAGGTGAGCATGATGAATAGGGGTTAATATAACTCCTAGTCTTGCACTGTATCGATTAGGAAAGTCAAGTCATTCGGATTTTCTTCTTCTATCACGTATGCAGTTAATTCTTGTATGGTCCAATTAGGGGATAGGGGCAAAATTGTGTTTATTCCATCTTGAATAGGAAAGCAAGAACAGAATAGTACGAGTCATTCTTGCCTTTGGCTCTTTACCTGACTTTTTCACTATACAAACATGGATGCCTGTTTTGAGCTTTCTAATTTCTATAAAAAAAGAAAGTGTATGGTCTTCAATTCCAAATTCTAGATTCCTCATGAATCTATATATTTGTAGACAAGACACCCCTGGCTCGAAGCTTTGGCTGCTTTGCTTCCGGTAGCTTGCTAATTTTCCTAGTTATAAGAGGCCTCTTTGGCGGATTCTTTAGATCTGGATAGAATACCACTCCATGGGAACCAAGATGGGAATTGAAATATTGAGATAGAATGCTATTATGATTCCTTTCTAGGATATGTGCTTGGGGGATTTGGGAAAATGAAGGAATCCCTATTACTTGTATTAAGTTATGGAGATATATGACCAAGATTGTGGTGAAGAATTGCTACTTATCTATTAAGATTGGCTTACATAGAGGGACAGTTCTGAGCTGTTGTCTATTTACCCAAGTGACTAACCATAGACTAGATAGTTTACGGTACTGTACACTATTTGTCAAAGGTACTACCTAAATTAATAATGGATGAGAAGGCTCTAGTGCCTTGGTATGAGATGTGGAGTGCCAAGTGGTACAAAGTAATCAATTTCTTAGGACTAAAACCAAGTGAAATGTCGTTTCAGACAGAGTAGTGGACACGATAATCACAATTTGCATTCCAGATTGAAAGCGTATCGAACGTAGTTTTTTTGATATCTTGGATAAATGGTATATATGTGGGGGTGATTGATGGTGATGCGTCTCATGGGATCAATACAATATAAAAGAAGGTTGAACAAAGTCGAAGAGTGCCTCGTTAGGCACTAGTATTATTTTATCCAAAAATTCTGGTTGAACTTAAATGAAAAATTGTGGGTTGCCTATTGAACCAATGATCATTAAGTAGTGTGCGAGGGTTTAACTCCACTTGGTTCAAAGGATTAGGATGCAGTAGTGGGTGAGATGAAAATGCTTAGATAAATATGCAGGTATTTGTAGGAGAAACTTTATTTGGATGTTATGTAGTGTTATTGTGATGATGGATGGAGTAGCATCAATAAAGGATGGATTAAATGAGGGAGACATGATCGGCATGTTATGTACTGATGAAGCAGAGACCTTCAAATGCACTTGAAGGGAGAGGAGATGAGGAAATTGAAGTGATGGAAAAGTTTCATTTTAGAAGCAGTGAGAATTTGAAGCAAACTGTCGTGTTCATGATGTGGGTATTATTTCTGACGAGAGCTTGACCACTTGGGCAGCAGAATTATGGTTGGGAACATAATAGATCAGCATAGACATATTCATACAGTATTGCTTGGTTATTTCTGCCGAGTATACGGTAACATCATATCATTAGTGTATCATCATCATCATCATCAACAACAACAATAACAATAATACGACTTATTCCTACTAGGTGGGTTCGGCCGCATGTATCCACAGGACACATGCACCAAAGATTCGAGAAATATAGTATGCTGATTGTCGGTTACCTAACACGCACCACCCGCACCCAACCTGCATATTAGGTTTAAACTAAAAATAATAGTATATAATAATAGGGGTGTTCATCGGAACCGTGACCCGGTCCGGCCCAATGGCCCGGCCCGGTTTGGTCCCTAATCGGGTCAAACCGATCCGGTTCATGTTCGGGTCGAGTTCCGGGTACAGGTTATTGGTGGAATCAGGTAACCGGGTCACCCGGTTACCCTATTCCAACAAAACCTAATTTAAAAAAGAGTTAGAAAACCTCAAAACCCTAGCTCACGCCTCACAACTCCTCTGCTTCTCGCTGTCTCGCACGACACAAACTCACACTCCCATCTACAAGTCGCAGCGGCGCGGTGTGGCCTCAATGCCTCACTCCCAATCTCCCATCTCTCCCGAGTCCCATCTCTGATCTCTCGCAATTTGCAATTTTGCATCCTCAATTCCTCAAGCACGCAAGCAGCCTTTGGCGTCTCTTCCTCGCAGCCGTTGGAGTCCTCGGTCTTCTGTTCCTTGCAACTGTTGGAGTCCTCGGTCTTCTGTTCCTCGCAGCCGTTGGAGTCCTCGGTCTTCTCTTCCTCGCAGCCGCTGGTGCTCGGAGACTCAGAGTCCTCATCCTCCCGCACCCTCTTCTCTTCGTCTCAGCCGCAATCGATGATTTGGATTTGAATCTAAATCACCTATGTTGTTGTTGGTTGCTTTGCTTGCTGCATGCAGGTTTCTTTGCTTGGAGTTTGCAAATTACAAAGTTGAAGATAAATTTTGATGTAATTTAAATTGATGATGAATTGTAATTGGCAATTGCTGCAGGTTTCCACTTTCTATGCTTGCATTCAAATTGTTTTTTTTTCCTGCATGTAATTGTTGCTGATTTCTACTGTATTTTTTTCTGCATTCAAATTGTTGTTGGAGATGCAAGTTTCTATTTTTTTCTATTCTTGTATTTGCTTTTTTCTGCAGGTTTTCTATGCAGTTTTTTTTTTTAAAACCGGGTAATCAGGTTAATCGGGACCCGACCCGGTTGACCTGATGACCCGGTACCCGATTACCTGAAACCCGAATCTCAGGTAATCGGTCGGGTCAGCATCTGAAAAAATTCAACCTGGTCGGGTCAGGTCAGACCCAATCCGACCCAACCCGATAAATACCCCTATAAAAAATGTTAACATTAACAAAGACCATAGACGTAAACACCAAAAGTCTCAGAGATTCAATCCCAATCCCTTTTGCTTCTCCTATCATGACTAGTTTTCACTAAGTGAGGTCGGCCACACTTATTTATCTTTCCCACTCTGTCTGATACAAAACACCTTCACTGATCAGTTGTAACATATCAAGGTCCGTACGGATCAGTTTATCCCAAGTTTTCTTTGGTCGTCCCCTTGTTCATCCTCCCTTCCAACACAATAGACTCCACCCTCGTGACTGACGCATCTGACGGTCTCCTCCACAAGTGACCTGCTTAGCATAAACGTCCCTCTCTCATTTTATCAATCACTGGTGCCACCTCAATCAGCAGACAGATCCCCTCATTCCTTATCATTAGTGTATATGGAGGCCATTTTTTGTGCTTGTGCAATTCCTCAAAACTAAAAACAATGGGGGCAAAATTCTTTTGCATGAAATGTTTTTTATATTCAAAATGGTCTGCTTTTTACTGAAAGGATAGGTTTTCCTATTAAGAAAGCGAAAAGATTACTGAAATAGATGGGCATTAGCATTGAGTACATGAGACAACATTTGCACCACAACTGGATGAAGAGACAATGGTACTGATATTGCAATCTGCATGAGGGTTTATTGTTATTGCTACTCTTTTCTCCAATTACATTGCTCAGGTTCTTCTCTTTCTAAGAGATACTGGTGACATGTGGCTTTTACAGGAGTCTCTTGAGAGCAAAGACACAGCCAGTAGAGACTTCTTTGGTCGATTAAACGAGTCTTTGGCAGTCTGGGGGATCAGATTGCCCATGGATGCTAGGTACTTAGAATTTAACATGCTGCTAATTGATGTTAGATATTTATGAGCTTTCTTGTGTTATTAATGTTATACGCCTTTGTTTAATTGTTTCTCTCCATCTCGGTTGTTCGCATGGGGCTGTAGTGGCTCATCCCAGTTGCAAATTGCAATTAGCAGACTCGTGGAACTCTTGTCTAAAAAATGAATTGGATTATCGTAGAATAAGAAGAGCCATCTTAGGAAATGACTTAACTTAAGAGGACAGATTCAGCCGCAGCTTGAGCCGAGAACAACAACCCTTACAACTCGGACCGATAGTATGTATTAGAAATCATACGAAACATAGAATAGTTTGCATGCAGTGTTTCTCAACATTTCTTTGCCTTTGGAAAATGAAGTGCTGACATTTCCCTACATTTCTGTTACATGGGGTAGAGTAATGGTTGGACCAGAACAGGGTAATAATTTCTCTGTCCTCGGGAAATATCCGAATATCTTGTCTAACCACAAAATACTTTGCATGGGTTGGCCAATTCACATTTGATTTCAGCATTTTCTTCCGTGAGTTTAAGAGGAATTCGGTAGTAGATAGATGAATATATACTATGTACTCCCTCTTATAGCATGTGTGTTTTTCCACTTTTGAACCTCTGTTGTCCAAAGCTTAATTGTTGCTACAGTTTTGAATTTGGTAGCTTCCAGCAAATAATCAAATTTCTAATAATTGTGTTATCCTAGAGTGGTATATTCAAAAATGGCTGAGGAGATCTGCAGTTTGCTCCTGTCCAGTGGTGGAGAGGACTCGTCAATTGAAATTCAGATGAGCTGCTTTGAGACAATGGCTTCTGCTCCTATTCCTGAAGACTCACGGTCATGCCATTTGCAGGAAGCCTTGTCCCTTTTCACTTGCTTTCTTTCGGAAGCAGCTGCTTGACCCTTATTGCTCATGCATGGTTTAGTTAACTACATACCATTCAAACGACTGTCAAGGCACAGGCTGGAGAATCATCTCTGATCCCTGTGGTAATGGTCTGTGTGGATAGTCTGGTCTCTGTTTCCAGTGATCATGTTCTTGCCATCTCTTGTTGAACCAAATATTTTGGTTCATAGATCTCACTTCTCAGATTGTGCCGTCTCCTGTCACTCCCTCGTAGGAGCAGATAGGTGGTTGTCAACCTGAAATTTCTGTTCTTTGTGGATCAGCTGTGCCTGGTGTTACATTACATGGCACCTCAAAATTTCCATTTTTAGAATGCTTTGATGTACCATTGCAGCTTGGATTTATACATGTACTAACTGACTAGTTCAGATCTTGATGAAGGGGAAGAGGTTTCATGTTTGACATATTCATTGGGACGAGAGATGGATGATCCATGCTCTGTCCCCTCTGCATTTCTATTTCAGTAGATAGATCCTGTATTTTTATTTTATTATTTAGAATTTTCATGGAGCAAACGGGAGTTTTCATGAAAAAATACAGGAGTAATGTATAAAAATAAGAAATAAAGAAATGCACACCCACTGATAGAGGTGTGCGCAAAGTAATGTGGTTTGGTAATCCAATTGTATTATTAGGATCAGCTGCTTTATTCTGAGGCTTCTGTTACCGAGGCCTCTTTTATGCCTAGCTACTGCTTGTATAAGCCAAGCCATGCCACACCATGGTTTCAATGTAAAACTGACTGAGGCTGCATCAGCCTGCTTGGCCCTCCAGGGGCTCTATTGCGAACAGGCCTTTCACCAACCTGCCGTTTTCCTCCACTTATTCTGCAACCGTTTTGCACCATTTCACCAGACAGATGGAAGGCTTTAGCTGACCAGTACACGGAAATGTATACCATGATTTGTCTGCCTATCAATAACCGCAAGCATAGCACATTTGAGGAACAACCCAATGTGAGAATTTCTATTTCGAAATGTTAGGTAACAACACACGGCCAGTTTTTATTAGGTGAGATGTACACACGTATTCGTAGGATATATGCACATAAGAGTTTGAAATGTTAAACTCCATTGCAAAATGTTGGATAGTTGCTTCAAAATCATTATATTACTGTAATACTTATGAGTGTTGCTAAATATCACTATTTTAACTCAAGTTATCACATGTTCTGTAGCTCGTCAGTCGAACGGTTCGGTCAAGTTGATCGAACAGTTCGGTGGTTTTGATCGAACTGTTCAATCAACTTGGTCGAACTGTTCGATTCAGTTAAACTGTTCGATTCGTTTGAACTGTTCGGTTAAGTCCACTGAATCGTTCGATTAAGGTCACCGAATAAAAATGATGGTGGCATGAAATATCTCTGTGGTGTGTATAGAAAATCTCAATACCTATAAAAAAATGAATTAAACTTACGGACGTCTTAAATGCAACACCTTAAATCCCTAAACGTAACACCTTTAAAAAAAAATAAAAAATTTCTAAAATTGCCCTTCATAATAAACAATTTTTACGAAAATATCATCGACCCTTATTTGAGCTGTAAGGCAGCATTTGACCCTCATTTGAGCCTTTAAGGCAGCAGAAAATTCTCCCACTTCTGAAAAAGCTAGCATTATTGGTAGTGAAATATCAGACGACTATTTTAAGATAAGATTTTTACACTCAATGATGCCAAATATATATTATTTTCGAAAAAAGACAAAAATTCAAGTTTAACACGGTAAAGACAACTGTCAATCCTTAGTTCCGACAGTCATCCCATATGGTCGGCCCTAGGGTCAAACCATCATCAAAGACAGTCCGCCCTAGGCTCCGACCATCAGGAAAGACAGTCGGCCCTAGGGTCCGACCGTCTTCTTTAATTGTCGGCTTTAAGGTTTGACTGTATCCTGCATTTCTTCGACTTTCAACTATGATTTGTATTATTTTTTGAAAGAGTTATTATTTTTAAAATGAAGAAGAACAGACAACATATCTTAATGTAAATGAAGATGAAACAACATATCCCGATGTAAATAAAGATGAAGAAGATGAATATCCTGATGCCGGTTGTTATTTTAAGACGGATCAAATATTCGACAATTGGGAAGAAATGGAAGAATGGCTTAGAAGAATTGGTCATAAATAAAATATTTGGTTTGCTATTCAGCGTACCAAACCAGCTAACGGACAAGGAAAGGGCCGAATATATTTTGGTTGTAAGAAGAGTGACAATTACAAAAATACTGACACTGTTGATCCTGACACTGATGTGAGAAAATCCACAGGGTTCAAAAAAACGTATTGTCCATTTGAGATATTAGGAGTTGAGGTAGTTGGTGGTGCATGGAGAGTACAAGATCCGAAAAAGAGTAGATGCAATCATACGCTCGATCCTCACAAAGTTGACTGATGAGGAATTGACACGAGTGAGTCAATTGTCCAATGTGAATATAAAAACAAAGCAGATTCTGAATATTTTAAAACATGAAAATCCTCAGAATGTGACTACTTCCAAACACATTGAAAATGCCCTCCAAAAAATAAAAAATGAGAAGAAAGAGAGTTTTGATTGAGCATTGAAGCAATTGAAGACGTTATGTAGTCATCATCCACCAGGTGTCATCGTCACCGAAAGAGAGTTGGCTCTAATGCGTGCATTGGAGGCTGTATTTTCAGATTCTTATCATCTGTTGTGCAGAAGACATATTTCAAGAACGTGGACAAACACCTTCTTGGTCTAGCCAAATGTGATAGATATTTTGCATCCTTTAAAGCACGATGGCAGAAGATAGGAGATGTGTTGACCCAAGTATTATATTTTGATGATTAACAAACAAATGAATGCAAAATAAGTTAATGAATGTGCAAAGTATTCATATGTAACAGGTTATCACATGTCAAGGAGCTAAATGGAGAACGCAATTGAAGGAATAATTAAGAAGACCATGAGATGTCACATGAATACCATTAACAAGGTTTGCAAGGCTAAATTCATGTGATCATAATCTGGTTTGGATGGAATAACACATACACACATATCACACTTGTTTTAAACCCAACCAGTCACAATTTTAGGTCTTTGGAACTGACTCCATCGTGAAGGACTGCCGGGCGCGAGCTGAGATTTCATTTTAGCGGGAAATGAATTTCTGATTTTTGGCTAAGCTTGAGCCTAAATCTTCTAGCCCTACTTCAACCAATTTATATCCTAAAAAGTGTCTTGTTAAGCACTTTCCCATGTTTTCCCATTTGTGCTAAAAATATACCTTGCAAGAGTAAAAGAAAGAAAGTGAGTGGAGACTTTTTCTATCTTGAAAAAGTTGGTAAGGCTAAACCCATGCATGTGACCTTACCCAAAATAATGGTTAAACTTGGCTAGATAATTTTTCCCTCCAAGAAATTAATTACCTAAAATTCTCCTGCACTTCATCGATAAAAGTTGGGCTCATTTTATGAGTACAGTGTGTGTGCAAGAGGAGAAAACCACTGGATCCATAGGAGCAAGAAGGAACTGACCCGTTCATTCACAACCTGAACACATTGTGCACATTCCATTCAACTCAGGTTTGGTTGTCATAGTTTCGGTCTTATATCATTTTGTTATGTGCTTCCATGTGATATTCATATATTGAAGAGCATCATATCAACATCTATTTTACACCACCAAGTGGACACTTCAAGAGAAGTTGTCGAGTTGTCCAAGCTTTGGAGGAAGAGCTTGAAAGGTCTATTGTTTAGCTGACATTGGCCGAGAAGAAGATCTTCTAAGTGGAAGTTGTTGTGTGGGCTGCATCTAGAGTGGATGAGCCGAATCCATCACTTCTAGAGAAGTGAGTTGTTTCCTTGAGTAAGGAATATGATGTGAACATCCTAGAGGTTATAAAGTTGAATACCTTGAATTGGGTATTGAGTTGAGTGAATCCTTGAGTAAGGATTGTTGAGAGAAGCTTTAAGTGAAGCTTAAATTGAACATCCTAAGTGGGATGTTGAGTTGAACATCTTTAGTGAGGTGTTTAGTTAAGTTGAACATCTCTAGTGAGATGTTCAGTTGAATTTCTTGAGTGGGAAGTTGAGTTGAACACCTTCTTAGTAGAAGTGTGTTGAGTGAAGCTTTTAGAGAAGCTTAAGTTGAACACCTTGAGTTAGGTGTTGAGTTGAGTGAACTCCTTGAGTGAGAAGTTGAGTGAATACTTTGAGTGAAGTGTTGAGTGAAAGGATTCCAACAAGTCCACTACAGGATCGTATGAAAACAATTGGGATTGCATAAATCATATACCTGAATCCATTAATAGCAGCGGTAGAAGATTTCGATTCCTTGATCTGACGAACTTGGAGAATCCTCTAGGGTTTTGGTCTAGTAACGTAGCTTTTTTTTTTTTATTTTTTAT
>JAOWBR010180475.1:0-10750 GCA_028571145.1 Dionaea muscipula
TGGTTCATTTTTGCATTAGAGTTAGTAATACTAAGCATAATTCCCTGAGGGTACGACCCCTTGCTCATCCTTTCTTCCGTTTACTTTAAGTAACTCATCCATCTCCAAGGGTTATTTGTTTTTGATCAATAAACGACAGCGGTCAGGCTCCAAGCCTAATTCTTTCTAGGAGGTAGTGTGCCCTTCTCTAGATACTCTATTATTGGAGTCATCCAGGTGATAGATGCAGCGCCAACAGGCAAAACAACCACAACAGCCTTGATGCTGGACTCGACAAGCTTCTCAACAAAGACAATGCGACCAAACTCTGAGTCAGGGGCCGAGACCAACTTAGACAATGCATCTGCCTTCATGTTTTGAGCTCGGGGGATTTAGATGAGCTCCACACTTTCAAATTTTTTCATCAAAGCCTCCGTCATCTCCTTATATTCCTTATCTTCTCCTTCTCTGTCACAAAGGTACCGTTAACCTGGTTCACCACCAACTGCAAATCACTAAAGATCTTCAAAACCTGAGCCCCAACTTCCATCGCAATCCGCAAACTGGCCAACAGAGCCTCATATTTCACCTCGTTATTAATTAATAAAAATCCGAAACGTAGTGCATACTCAATCTCTGTGCCATCTGGGCTGGTGAGAACCAAACCCGCTCCCCCTCCTTGGCTGCAAGATGAACCGTCAACGTGGAGCATCCAACAGGGTAATGGTTGAAGGGGAAGTCTGAACTCCGTGCATTCCACTAGAAAATCAGCAAGGATCTGCCCCATAATTGCAGGTCTGGGATGATATTACAGTTAAAATTGCCCTAACTCCATAGACCGCTTGATAAGTCTGCCTGAGGTCTCTGGTTGCTGAAGTATTTGACGCAGCGGCTGATCAATGAGCACCACTATAGGATGTGACAGGAAGTAAGGCTTCAAGCGCCTTGAGGCGGTGACCAAGGCAAAAGCCAACTTGTCCGCCTTAGATATCTCTCTTCAGGGTCCTTCAAAATTCAGCTCGTGTAATACACAGGTCTCTGCGCCTTGACATCTTCCCGGAGAAGGACTGAGCTAACAGCCGTGGTGGAAATGGCCAAGTACAGGAACAAAGTCTCACCAGGGATAGGCTTGGTGAGCAATGGCGAGGACTCAAGGTAAGACTTGAGGCTTTCAAATGCAGTCTGACACTCTAGCGTCCACTCGAATCCCTTCGAGTTCCTTAAGATCTTGAAAAATGGAAAGCTGCAGTCAGAAGACCAACTCAAAAACCTGCTCAGGGTGGCTAGTCGGCCTCTCAACTGTTGTACCTCACGAATGCTTCGGGGAGGGGCCATGACTCTGGTGGCTTGAATCTTCTGAGGATCTGCCTCAATCCCTCTTCGAGTCACAACAAAACCTATGAACTTACCGGAAGTCATGCCAAACACACACTTTCTTGCATTAAGCTTCATGGCATACCTCTGAAGCAGGAAAAAAGCAGTTTCAAGAGCAGTGATGTGCTCCTCCTTTGTCACGCTCTTAACGAGCATGCCATCTACATATACCTCCATACACTTGCCGATAGCCGGCTCAAAAATCCTATTTACACGGCACTGATGGGTATCTCCAACATTCTTTAAACCAAAAGGCATCATTGTATAATAAAAAGTGTCATTGTGCGTTATGAACGCAGTCTTCTCTTCATCCTCCTTCTTCATCCGAATTTGATGATACCCCGAGAATGCATCCATGAAACTCAACATATCATGTCCCGAGGAAGCATCAACTAGAATGTCAATATCTGGGAGGGGATAACTATCATCGGGGCAAGCCTTGTTCAGATTGGTGAAATCCACACACATCCTCCAACACCCGTTAGACTTCTTGACCAGAACCGGGTTAGCAAGCCATTCCGGATAATGGACTTCCCGTATGGTTCCAGCTACCAAGAGTTTCTTCACTTCTACTTAGATAGCATCATTACGCTCAGTGCCCATCTTTCTTCTTCTCTGCTTGACAGTCGGATCAATGCTCAACGCATGCCCAATCACACTGCGATCAATACCAGGCATTTCCTCAGTTGAAAGGGCAAAGACATCCCTATTCTCTCTCAAAAAGTCAATCAGCTAAAGGCGTGTTGCCTCTGTCATAGTGGTCCCTATCTGGACGGTAGAGAGAGCGTCTCCTTCCACTAGCATGACTTCTTCTAAGCGCTCCGCTGCCTGTGCTCTTTCCTCGGGAGAGCAACCCACCACCGCCACCTTCTGTGTGGGTTCCCCCTCACTGTCAGCTAATGGAGAGCGAGATCGCTTCAACGAGACTAGGTAGCAGTCTCTGGCCGCCTGTTAGACTCCAAACATAAGTCCTACTTTTCCTCTGACTGGAAACTTAACTAACAGATGGTAAGAAGAAATAACTGTTTGTAACAAATCTTGCGTGGGCCTGCCCAAGATGGTGTTGTAAGCAAATGGCACATCTACTACTAGCCAGTTCACATCTACCGTCCTTCTTATGTCCACATCTCCCACCGTCACTAGAAGAGTGATCTCGCCCATGGCCATGACTGAATGGCCAGTAAAGCCATTCAATGAAGTCTTGATTGGCTTGAGTCCATCAGCTCCCAAATTCAATACCGCCATTAAACGCTTATACACATTAAAAAATAGGATGTCAGCAGAACTTCCTGTGTCGATCAGAATCCGACGAACCTCCACATCCTTGATCATGGTTCTTACCAGGATCGCATCCTGATGCGAATAAGAAACCCCAGCCTCATCCCTCCAAGAAAATGCAAGTGAAACATCCTGCTGCTCCTACGTCTCCTTGCCCTTTCTCTTGGACATGATGGCCATCGACGACACCTGTCCTCCTCTGGCATACTTCTTCCGCCCTCAAGCACTATCACCACCACTAAAGGGTCCGCCTGAAATGGTGTGAATGATGGGAGCTCCGCTAACAGTGATCCGACTTCTCTTCCGGTCAGGGCTCAGATTCTGATTTGAATCTTTTTTTTCGGAAGATGAGGGCTTGCAGTTGTCCTTAGGAGGACGATCATATTGCATGGTCTCCTTCCTAGAGTCCCCTTATGCTTGTCGTCTCAGGACACGGCAATCTCTAGAGTCATGGGCACATTCCTTAGGAAAGGAGCACCATCTCTTCTTCTCCTATAGAATGGATCGTGAAGGCGCTGGCCTGTTGTCTGAGGCTTTGACATAACCCTTATCACTCTGTCCAGCTAACACCTGTCCACGCTCGGCGACCCATAGTGGATAGTCTACCCGATATGGCCGTGTATCAGAACGATGAGAGCTCTTCTTGTGCTTCTTGTCTACAGAACGGAACTCGGTCTCCTTCCGAGGCTCCTGGCGACTAGTTCTGTCTGAATCAGAGGCCTTACGAGCACTATGATGATCCTCAAGGGTCATATAGTCTCATGCTCTCTGCAACAGCTGCCCAAACGACTCCGGCTTCCGGAGAGTGAGATCGTCAAGGAAGGCACCGGAGCGCAATCCAGTCTGCAATGCTACCATGGCCACATCACCACCGAGGCTAGGAATTTGGATGTAGGCTCTATTAAACCGGGACATGAAATCCCTCAGAGATTCTCTAGGGGCGGCCCTAGAGAATGTGCAGGAGTTAGCGAAGTAACCCACGAAAGCGTCCCTCAATTATGAAAATCGGTAAATCGTTCATGGCTGTAGAGAAGCAAACCACTGTCTTGTAGCCCCCTTGAAGGAAGCAGGGAAGGCTCAGCACATGATGGTGTATTCAACGCCAAACAGTTGCATCTTTACCTCAAAATTATTGAGGTGTTCCTCAGGATCGGTAGAGCTATCATAGAGGTCCATCTGAGGCAGGCGGAACCCTGTCAGAAAGGGGGCCTCATGAACCTCCCTAGTGAATGGGCCTGAATGGTCAACTGCAACGGCCTGATGAAGGGCCTACTGCTCAACATTAGTGTATGAGGCATCATGGATAGCACGGTCGCCTCTCTCAAGCTGCAGGGCTGAGGGTCGCTACAGATGTGGAACTCTTAGGTCAGGATGCAATGGGGACTCGTTGTGCTCAATGTGTTCCAGTGTGATCTTCGGACTCTTCCCAAGGGCAGTACGACTAGCTCTTGCAGATTCAGCAGCAGTGATAGCAGCGAAGTCAACTGGCCTGAGCTGATATCCTGTAACTTTCCCGGCAAGCAAGCTAGGCTAAGCACCAGTCTGACCTCGATCGGATGGTCCTGGATGATGTGCAAGGAGACCGTCTCAAATATCATGTAGAAGACCCCTAAGCTGGTTGAACTCTTCTCTCGTTGGTGGTGGATTATTTTATGTTTAGGCTTGTTGTTCGTCCCAAGTCGTGGTCTGTCCCAGTACGAGTCGGAGAAGTAGACATGACTAATTGTCCATTCCCGTAGACGGCGCCATATGTTATCGCTTGAAAATGAGTCAAGCAACACACCAAATAACTTGAGAACCAACTCCGGTCGATCGGATTGAGGTGGTCTGGTTCAACAAGCTAAACCAACTTTGAATCGGCTTCAAGGATGAGGAAGATGACTCGTGGACCTAGAAGGATGAACAAACCACGTCAGAGGGAGGCCCGAGGTTTGAAGCCCGAGACGACCGCTCCGATGCTTAAGTCAGCAAAGGAATGCAAGACGCTGAATCAAGCTTACGTCAGGAAAAGATGTTGAAATCAGAAGAAAAAGCATACCTGGAAGGCTTCGGGGGTGGGGTATTTATAGGCAAGGAGCAAAAGGGAGGAGGGGGAATTATCGAATTACCGATATGCCCCTCCATCCCGCCTAGCCGAGATGATCACCCAGGCTGATCATTTTGGCCAGCTACGTTGGCCCCGAAAAGGCTAAGGAAGAGCCCCGAGCTGATCACCCAGGCTGATCACCCGGGCTGAACACCCGAGGTGATCACTTCCTCGCTAGCCAAAAAAGCCAAGAAATAACTAAGGGAGCTCTCCGGGCTGATCACCCGGGTAGATCACTCGAGCTGATCACCCGTATGAGAACCGGAATGATACGAATCGAACCGATATCTTCACGAACCTGGTCCCCTCCCGTGTTCTTTTGTTCACGTGTATAAGGAGAATTTCTCTGTATATTATCAGTCCCCCAACTCCGTAGTTTGAGCAGAGCTTGGACTGGGGAGTTTTATCGAGTCTGGTCACAGAACGTGGACAAAAGGAAGATGCATGAACCTTGATCCTTCTAACCAGATGTGTCATGCTTCAAGAGAACCAAGCTGTGATGTTTACGTAGGTTAGGCTGAGCAAATCACACCTTGATTGAGTGGGCTAGCCGTAATCCTTCATCTACGACTTTCACATCTTCTTCTTTGCAGCTTCTGTGGAACTTTAAAGAAGCCAAAGGACTAAAATCCCCCACGAAATCTTTACCCAAGCTAACGTTGCCATGAGAATGACAATGGAAGAGGACCCGGGCTGATCACTCAGGCTGATCAGGCCCAGGTTGATGTTGCCATGAAAATGGCAAAGGAAGAGGACCCAGGCAGATCACCCGGGCTAATCAAGCTCAGGTTGATGTTGCCATGAAAATGGCGAAGGAAGAGGACCCGGGCTGATCACCCCCCTATGTCTATAAATAATGAGCTGCCTCCTACACCTTTTTCATTCTCCGAGTAGAGCCCAGGTGACGCCACTCCGAGCTGTGCACCCGAGCAGATCCACCGAGCAGAACCGCGGAGCAGGTCATCCTTCCTTGTGTTTTCTTTCTTATTTTTTTTTCAAACACGAGCGATAACTTGTCCGACGTGTCCAATTCATCCAACATGCATACCGGACCTGAAAACCTAGCCATTCGAGTCGTTACAATTCGTAAAGAATGGCTTACGGCCAAGCGAGCTCATTCCTCTGCACCTCCTCCCTTTATTTTACCAGCTGACACCGATCGTGAGTCTGACATAAAAGTTGTTGACCTTGAGTCCTTCCCTACCCAGTATCAATGCCCAGACTACTAGTTTATCCTTCCTTCTTCCCAAGATCATCCTTTTGACCCCAAGATGGAGATGATGTCAGTTTACGAAGACAACCTTCGTCCCCTACTACCAACAAATCTTAGATTTCTTTCATCTCAGCCCCGCTCAATTAACCCCCAACTCCTGGGGGCTAATGGCAGCCTTCGGGTCTTTGTGTTATGAGGTAGGATTTGAGCCCAACACTTGTTCCTTTTGCGAGTTCTTCACCCTTAAAGTCGTTTTTAAGAGTGAACCTTACGGTTTTCATGCCCTTACCTCTCGTCCCAATCATGTCTTTCTTACGGGACTTTCCTCTATGATTTCCTTCTGATCTAGGTGGTGTTGGGTCTCAGGTCCGGGGATTACAGAGAATCCCGAATGGAGAGGTTCTGCGAGCAATATTACGGTCGAGATCTTTGTCCTTGAGGAGGAATTGGCCCAAACCATCAAAGATCAACTTAAGGGCAACCTTACTTGGGATGTGTTAGATTTAGTAGACCCTATCTCTCTGAGGGACGCAGGTATCGCTCCCGATGTAGAACCTGCTCCCTCCTCCTCTTCCGACGAGGCATCTGCTGAGGAAGGTGAAGTCGCGGATAAGGATACCGATGACTTCGGGACTTCATTCGAAGATAACGCCAGAGATCTGGACTCAGATGTCTCGATTGGTTCTGATGATTCCCTCCTTGCCTCCGACCCCTCTCTTGTCGCTTCCCTTCTTCCTCCTTTCTGATCTGAAGGGGTGTCGTCACCCTTTTCTTCCCCTCCTGCGGGCACCCCCCCTGTGGCGGAGGATACAACGGTTGGCGAGGAGTGGGATGCTGAACTAGCTCCCTTGGTCTCATCAATCCTCGAGATGGACGGCTCTAATGACTCGCTAAAGCCTGAACCTCATGACGCCGAGGATGCTCCTTTGAGCCCTGAATCTCATGATGGTTTGACAAGTTGCTCTTTCTTATGTTTTTGGTTACTTAAGTACATGGATTATGACTTATTATTAATCTATTGATCTGACTTCTTGATGCAGACATGGGACCACGACCGCGTATGCCACGCACCACTGCTCTGACAGGAGAGAAAAGAAAAGACCCTCCTGGCTCAACTGCTCCAAGCTCCTCTGCTCCGGGCGACACTACTACCTCCCAGGCACCGACGAAGAAGGCGGTCGTCGGAAAGACCGCCATGGGATATCAGGTCCTACCTTCTTTCTCTGCCCGACTCGTCGCCGAAACCCTGCAGAACCTGAGTCGGTATGCCACCCGAGTGTAACCGGGATCCGACAGGTGCTGGAAGAAGCACAGGGTACACCTCCTCCCCAGGCGCCAAAGAAGCTGAAGCGCCTTTCCAGCAACTACCAGCCCTCCGTTCCTGCTAAGAAGCTAGACAATCGACTCTTCCACTACTACAACCCGCGTCCTGAGTTGAACAACATGCCTGACAACTCCAGGGGCATGATGACATCTGAAGACAACGCCCTGACAGCTTTTCAGGCCGTGGCCACCTCACTCTTTGACGATCGGAACCATTACTACCTCGAGGATGGGGTGACCATCAACAGAGAGTGGATGTACCGAGATTTGAAGGCACAAGCTATGCAAGTAAGTGATACTCTCCTCATAACTGCCCCCTTCATACCTCTGATACCTGGTCTGACTTTGTTATGTTTGCACGATGCTGTGGCTCTGGATATGGCTCAGCGGCTACAAGCTAACACTGATCAAAGAGTGGGAGAGCTGCTAAATGAACGGAGGAAGCTGGAGGAGGAGGAGAAACAAAAAGAGGAGGAGTTGACTTTGACAAAGGGCTTCTTGGAGACAGCTAGGGGGGATTTGAGCACTGTGAGGGAGCAGGCAAATGCGAACTCCCAGGCGGCCACCACTGAGCGAGAACGATTGAACACCCTTCTTGCATAGACTCGCCAAGTTGTGGCTCAGCTGGAGGAACGTTAGAGGACGGAAGTGGAGAGGGTGAACGAGGCTCACTTGGACGCCTGGCGGGAGGCTTGGCTGGACTCGGAGGAGGGTCGAGCGTACATTGATGCATGCGCTCGCTCGGGGATTGCCATGGGGTACAGGCAGGCCCTTACCCACTTCGCGGACAGCTTTACAGACCTTGATGAGAAGGCGAAATGGGGAGGGTTGCCTAACTTCGATGAAATTGGCTTCCGGCCCGATGGTGAACCCTACTATCTGGAAGATGAAGAGGAGAGGGAGATAGATGCGAATGAGGAACTCCCAGAAGGCTCCTCCTCTCTGATGCCCGATCCCAAAGTCCTTCCTCCGCTAGCCTCTCTCCCATTCGTGCCACTGTCACAGCAGCACCGAGTTCCTCTAGCGACAATTTCTGGTGAGCCTTCTACCGCAGAGCAAATACAATGCCTGATAGATGTATTTGGAGAAGTTCCTAAATCTTGTCCTCACCACGTATGATCTTTTTGCAGAGATGGCGGCTGCGATGGATGCCTTCCTGTCACACCCCATCCTGGGTGGACCGGCGTACGACCCGTGGACCCATACCACGACCCGCACAAGCCTAAAAACTAACGGTCCAAAACAGTCTACTAAAGAAATCATGCAACAGGGGTCTAAAAACTGGACCAAGTCAGAGAAACAGTCTACCATGAAACATCAGAGTGAATCCAGGGTGAAACTAAAGCAACTGCCAAAAAGTCTAACGACCAATCAAAACTGAAAGGTAGAACTAGATCTCAAATGAAGTTAATCACGTGGAAAAACTCAACTATAAATCAACATCTCAAAAGAGTCTACTAAATGAAAGCTAGAACAACAGATCATATCCTAAGAGGCCGCGAGTCTATCTCCCCGCCGCATCCTCCTAGCTCTCAATCACACACCTGCAAAACCGTTCAATTGGGGTGTACACAGGGTTAAAAGAATATCTAGTCATGCTATGAAGAATAAACATTAACAGGGTTCCATGAGGGTGTGGGAGTGGTTCAAGTCAAACGTAAGATATATGCTCTAACACCTTAACCCGCGGCGCAGAGGTGCTAGAGTAACAACAGGAGGGGACCACCCACCACTGGTACAGGCTACAACTCATGGAACAACAGAAGAAGCTCATGACAACAAAAGATGCATCGACAGGAGATGAAATCAAATACTAGCTATCATGTAAACATAGCATCTCAATATAAATGAACTGAAGGACGCATGATATGAGAAAGTAAGATAATAATGAAACAGGAAACTAGTCCAATATGACACCCATATCATGAATCCCCAAACAAGTTTGTGTCTCGTGTTACCACATACAAATTCCCAAAACCAGTACGTCTCACCACGTACATAAATAACCTCACGGTAGCACCCGTAGTCTACCACATAACAACGCTAAGGTAGTACCAAAGTCTACCACAAACATCATCGATGGAACCCACAGTCCATCACTTAAAATGAAATACTAAGGTAGACCGAGTCTACCAAAAATGCCAGCTCGTGCGCGTACATGTGATATCCCGTCTAAGCATGGGTGTAAACAAGTATGACGACTAGAATAGCCCCCCATGGCAGACTCCGTCCAGTCGACGTCAAGACCTAAGGACGTTGCAACACACGGTAACCCGTGTGACCGAAGTCGACCCCCGAAGGAGACATATCCCTCGGGCTTAAAATCATAAACCGTAACTCTTCATCCACCTCACCACTACTCATATGATAACTCTAGGTCCACTCTCAAGAAAAAGTACAAAGAAGGCCCAACAAGTCATATACTACTCATCATGGATAAACATCATGATTAAAAGAAGGAAATAGGCCAACTATAATTATAACTCAACTCATAAGAAAGCATGCGAGTGGACATCAAACAATAATATGACTAGTAGAGCATGAACTGCAAAAGAAAGAGGTATCAAGAAAGGTCTACCAAAGAACGGCAATGCATGAAAAGATGGAGGTGGAAGGTAAGGAAGGTTTGTGTACAACCTTGACCTGAAGTCCAGCTAATGTCAAACACGATCTAAAGTGATCACCAAACCCCGTACACAGGCACGTCACTACCTAAATATTAATTTAAGTATAAACAACTAACCAAAGATGCTAAACCATCCCACTAACGTGGCTGAAACACGCTAAACATGGAGCCTAAAGACTTAGCATGAATCGGGAAAGCTCATGGATCGAATTTTACTATGAATAGTAGAAAAAGGGAACATTACGGCCGTAATGCACTACATTACGCCCGTAATGACCATCGATATGACCGTAACCAGAGATGGTTACGACCGTATCGCTGTACGCACGTCTGCCATTTTAACAAATGTTACGGTCGTAATGCTTGGGGCATTACGGCCATAACGCTTCCTAAAACAGCGAACCCTCATCTGCATTTCTGCAGAAACTTGCAAAACGAAACCAACACAAATCCTCGAATTCCAGTAACGATACTACATCAAAAAGACACCAAAAGAAGCCTAAAACATGCATCAAATAACCCTCTAGCATGCCTCATCAAAGATCAACTTAAAAAGTGTAAAAATCAGTAATAACGATAAAACAACGACCGAAAACAAACGAAATGTAAAACCGATCGAACCAACATCATGGACAGATTCCAAACCATTAATTTAGTCCAATTAAACCCTCATCACTGACCCATACTGATGAAATCAAACCAAAATATGTAGGGCACCAAAAAGTGCAAAAATCTAACCTTAATTGACGAATCGATGAAACCGATCAAATCGAACGTCAACAACGATCCTCTACTTGTCACACCCCACCCCGGGTGGACCGGCGTACGACCCGTGGACCCCAACCACGACCCGCACAAGCCTAAACCCAAC
>JAOWBR010180486.1:0-10750 GCA_028571145.1 Dionaea muscipula
AATGGTGGCCTTGGCTTCTCTATGTGAGAGAAGAACTCCAAGGGCTTGAAAACAAATCCATATCTAGTCCAAAATTTCCCTAAGGCTCAAAGCCTGCAAGTTAGGTCAATGACCAAAAGCAACTTCCAGAATAATTATGAAAAAGTCCAAATAAGCTAAATGAAGCTGCCAAGACCCAAAAGTCACAAAATCAGTATGAACAACAATGGACAATTTTAAAATTAAAAATGCTAAAATGATTAAGTACCAATTAGATCAAAACAGGAGAATTCAAGTGACTTTTCCATAATACTCAAGTACTATTAATCCGGTATAACAACTCACCCGAATGAGTACAAAAGACCAAATACAGAAAACCAACTCCTAACTGAGCTTCAAATGATCAACAAGATCTCCGACGGTCCTTGATAACACAAAGCATTTTCACTAAAATGACATAAAAAGTCATAAACCGATAATCTATCCTTTAATCTTTCCAAGCGACCTCCAAAACCCTTAAACAAGTCTCAAACAACTCAAACCACATGTATAAGTCATCTTCCAAGTCCCTAGCACTAAACCACAAAGGATTGCAATATCACAAAACAAACAGGGCAATCTGCAGGACAACGGACGTCCGTACGGTCGTCCGTCCAGCAAGCTCAGAGGTCATCTGCAAGGCTCATGGACGTCCGCCCGGTCGTCCATAGCTGCACGATAGAAATCTAGAAGTTCTGTCCAAGCTCAAAAACATCTCAAACTTACTCAACTCTCAATATCAACACATCAAACATGTTTTATAACATTCATATGACTTATCTAAGCCTTTATCACTAGCTCATAACATCAATTACATGAATTCACCTCATGAAAAATGATGAATTCAAAGATAACCATTAACCTAGATTTTAAATCATGCTAGAATCCATTTAACTAATCAATGACACCAAATATTGGTTGATACATGTCAAAATACATATAGACAGCATGTGTAGGTCCTTATCAAGCTCATTACTTCAAACCAAACACCAAGTCACAAGTTGAAAAATCCATAAAACCAACATAAGCATATACAAGAGCTTAATTCATGCTTTCTCTTTATGTAGCATCAAAGACAACATCAACCAACTAAAATCTCACCTTAAAGAAGCCTGAGATAAAGGTGGATATCTCCTAGTTGCAACCACAAGCTCACTAATCAAGCACACAAGCAAGGAGGAAGGAAAATCCTTAAGTTTTCTCCCTAGCTTTTCTCTTCTCTTCTTTCTCTCTGTCGTTCCCTTTCTTTTCTTATCTCTTCTGATTTCTTTCCTTTCCTTTGTTCTACTTAGTAGATAATCAGCTGAAAGGGAGTAGCAGGAGGTGTAATGTTCAGGCTACGTGCCCTTCCCTTAACAATTGCATAAATCAAAGCCTATCCACTTAGGCTAGTCAAAGGTCAACAAAAGGAGTTGTGCTAATCCCTTTCTCCCTCCCTTATCCATCGTGCAGGTCAGCCAAAACAAGGGGCAACTCATGCTAATACACAGCTTAACAAACCATGGTTACAATTTAACCATACACCACTTAACACAAAGTTGTACCATACATCTCATATTAAATCCAACTATTCCAAATCACATAAACATGGTAGTCCACGATCTCTATTTTTATTCATGATTCCAACGGTACTAAAATCGTATTTTTCCAAAGTCGTTTCCACAAAATGACTATTTTACCCTTTTCGCGGTTAAAAGTCAAAATCGCACCGAAACCAACGTTTCGATCAAAAATCACAACCATGCTCTTTAAAATGGAAAATTTCCATCTTGGAAAAACCGAAAACACTTTCGCTCATTAAAATATTAATACCGACATAATATTAATATAATAATGAAAAATAATAAAATATTCAATTTTAATCAAAGCAAGGGCACGAGTATAACAGTAAGTGCACCATAGATTAGACTTGTCACATGATGCGTATTATAGTTCTTAGAAAGTGGCCCGTCTCCCGGCATCCGCTAGGTACGTGTTCCGTTTCGCTTCCCATCTCGTTTAGTTTCGTTGTTGATTAAGATCTCGTTTTCCATGTTTCATGGTTAAGTTAGACACTTGTGGACTTGTGATGTTGGATGATGAAGTGGACCTCAAGTGAAGGACTAACTCGATTGTACCGGTTGACGGATTAGATTACATACCGCTACCTTGGAAATGAATGAGGTACATTGTTGTCATTCCTCCGACTTTTGAGTATTCTCATTTGGTGTGTAGATGAACACACTTAAGCATGACCGTTTGAGATTCATAACGCCTCCAGCTAGGTATTTGCTTTTGTGTGTGAGGACGTGAATTGGGAGTGAGGATGAATCCCACGATTGATGATGGTATGTTGAGATGAAAATGTGTGGTGCATTGTGAGTTAGAAATTGTATGTGTTTGGACTTTACAATCAGTGAACATGCATGACAATGATGATAACAAAAAGGTGAAACTTTCCATGCCTTCATGATTAGGCGACTAGTAAGCCACACTGACACACATAAGCGATTTTATGAGTAGTCCCATGACTTTTGTTTAAATTCCACTCTTGATGACCAAGTCCAATTTTAAGGTCCGAAGTTATAAGAGTTTTGGGTGACGAGGTTGCGATAGGAATTGATATTGGTTACTTCGATTGTAAAATGGTTTATAGAAGATTAAGAAGCATGTTATGGAGGGACCAAATGATTAATGGAATCGACTTATCCTTGAAATAACATATTTGAATATTGAGAGAAGTGCTTAGGCTTCCTTTGAAGATTTATGGTATGATGATGACCGAAGTATGACTTCCTTATTGACATTTCTTCTGGGATCATATGTGCGAACTTAATATGATATGACCAGAGGGCTGATCCCATCTTTATTAGAGGACCGTAATGATTCATGTTATGGTTATAGATGTCATATTGTTGATAATGTTTAGGATGATTGATTCGAATGACAATGATGCGTTGTGACTGACGCGTGAATGGTTTTATCGTGTGGTTTACAAAGTGATTTGAATGATTATAGTTATCGGATAAGATTGTTAAGTTAGAGAGGTGGTGGATACTCACCTCAAGATTTTGCCTTCCACTTGGTTTCTAAAACTTTCACAAGGGAGATAAGTTCTCTGTGAGTTTAGAATCACCATTAAGATTTTTGTGTTTGACTTGGTTTCCGCGTGTGAACCTCCGTGCGATGCGTGCCCTGAAATATTAGGAAGCAAGGTGCACCACCGTGTTTAGCGTGTGAGTTGTAAGTCATGAGAGAGGTAGAGATGCATGTCTTGGGTGGTACGAGATGCACCCAGACATGTTGCGGTAGCTCGGTCCGTGTAAAAATTTGGAATAAAAGTCATGAGAGCGGAGATTGTTAGAACACCCTCAGTTAGTCCTAGAATCTTGTCGACCCTTCCAAGACACTTAAGAATACGGTAGACCCTAGAGCTTTCGATCTCGGTTTGGATGTGAGACATTGATCCCTCTCTAGGGTCGAGGTGAGAAATGATTGTTGTTGGGTTGTTCACCTTACGTAGTCTGATGTGGGATTCTACTGTACGTGGTCAAAGGCATGTACCCACCACTGTATGGTTGGGTTCATACTTACCCTTACGCGTGGGCTAGAGTGATTCCACTTCGTGTGGTTGGGCATGTTCTTCCACTTATTGTGGTTTGGTTTATAATTTCACCTTACGTGGTTTGGTACTGCCCCACATGGTCAAGTATGAATCCACCTAATGTGGTTACGTAATTCCACTTTGTGTGGTTCGAGTCAGGATTTTTCCACCTCATGTGGTCTGACGAGATTCCACTTCGTGTGGTAGCATACGTTTCCACCTTGTGTGGTTGAGTATAGTTTCACCTTTTGAGGTTTAATGTGTTTCACCACTTTACGCGGTCTAGAATTACCCCGTCACGTGCGGATTGACACCTTTCCATCGATTAGTGGTCGAGCTTTCTTTCCACTCATTGTGGCCTAGTTAACTCCTAGTTGACTTTGAGTGATTTTGGATCATGTGTAATCATGGTTGGATGGGGTTAGCAGTGAGTTGTAATTACATGATGAGATGACACATGGGCATACATATGGGAGTGTGGTGAAACCAATCCTAGGCTTTTAGCATGTAAGACTACGGATATGATGACTTTTGTATAGTGGATTTTGATATTAAGATTGAGCTTCGCCTCGCCTCTCGATATAGATGCTTTTGTGTGGACAGTTGAGTCGACCTTTGGACATACCTGTCGTGAGCAAGTTCCATGAGAAGTTTAGTAAAGGTTCTCTCCTTCATAATGGCTGTTAAGGTGTACCGGTTTGGACAAGGGGATAATGTCCCTTAATTAATTTGATATTGATGTTCTTAATGACAGTTTTGAGATTACTTTGAGGTAGTTAGACTATTTATAATAAGTATACTTAAGAATTTTTATCACTTGCCATTGAGGATACTGAATCGAGTATCAGTGTTATGTTTGTATGTGGAATTTCGGGTGACCCGAATGTCGTTAAGGACGTTGGTTAGCTATAGATTGACACTTGACGAGTGATGACCTTTGTGGCATCTTAAGACTATCATGACGTAGTCGATAAGTGGAACATAGAATCATGTGTTTAAAAATATGCTAGTGTAATTATGAATGTGCTAGCCCGAAGAGATTGGTATACGTGGGCTGTACTTGGTGATCTTACCGTAGACTTAAGCGCGGTTTGTTCATGCTTATGTGGTTTTACTTGTGCATGTGACTGACAAGGATTTCGATCTATGTATCTGATTGGACCACATATGGAATTAGGTTGTGTTGCCCATTTTCTTTCATTTGGAATATACGCTACATTGAAATGATGATTGTTGATGTAACCGCGACCAAATGCCCCTTTTGGTTGTTTGATAGCGGATCATGAGGTTATGATGAAATTTTTGTTGTGATTTTGATTTAGAACTCAAGTCGGACTTTTAGCCTGGTAAATAATTTTTGGTGATTGAGTCGTCACCTCGGATAGGCACCCATGATGTCAAAATTCTTGGTCGTAAATTTAATCGATGTGGAACATTTCGTTGCTTGTTAAGTTGCCCATAGACATTTGACTGTACCAATCGAAAGACTGAGGGATCTTGTTTCGTGAATGTGGTAGGATTGATTTAATGGCATGACACTGATTATGCAGTTAAGGTTTAGTTAGACACATTAGTGGATGATTGTTGACTTCCGGCATTGTGGGTATGCTTGAGCTAGAGTGATTTACGCTCATTGAGGATTGGGCACTTGTTGGTAGTTTTGAGATAATCATGCAAGATTGTGCAGCGATACATCTTAGATTGTGTGTAAGATGACGTGATCCTTGACTTTGAGAGAGTCTTGAAGTGTTGCCCTTCGCAACTCGGCCTAAGCATTTAAGTTAGAATTGTCAATGACTTGCTGAAATTTTAGAGCACGACGAGTTAGGATTTGATTGGGATATCATCGTCTCCCCTAGGGATAACCGAATTTTTGGATTGGTTTAAGACCATGTACAGCGATGAGATGTACGATAGAAGCCTCGACACTTGTTTTGAGGTATTTGCATATCTTTTATGGTTGTTGGGATTGTTGTGGTTGCATTGTGGCTGATGCCTCGATCATAGACTTGAGCTCATTCCATGAGGATCGTGATCGCAATGACCACTTAGAGTGTGAGGATGAGACACGTGAGAAGCGCCCACGTTGCTTGGGGATTGTGTAGCAGTTGTTGTTCTATTTTGACTAGAAGTGAGTTGTTTCGAATTTCGAGGACGAAATTCCGTTAAGGGGGGAAGGATGTAACGACCCACTTTTTCATAAACCAGGTTCATGTAAATAACAAGAAAACCGGTTTGGCACAATAGATGAGAACATGGACTTTGGCATGAATGGTATGGGATGGACCAAGGTTCAAACCCCACATGTGATTTTGAACCCATTTTGATTTTTGGCTTGTTATGGGATTTGGGGAAAAGACCAATGTGTCCCTTGGAAACCCCTAGACCATTTTTAAATCCCTAAACCCTCTAGTTCAGCCCCCTATCTTATTTCCTCTTCTCTTTCTCGTGTAACCCTTTCTCCTCTATCTCCCAACTTCTCTTCTTCCTCCACTTCATCTTTCCCTCAAATTTCTTGTGCTTGGCACCTTGTTGAAGCTTGGAGGAGGAGATTTGGACTGTCATCATCATCACCATCATCATCTTCATCCTCATTTCAATCCCTAAAGGTGAGACCTTTAGTTTTTGTCTTCTTGAGCTCAATCCATGGAGTTTGTGCTTATGGTTGATGTATGATGGTTTGTTTGGTGTCATTGACATGTTTATGAGTTGATTGAGGGTGTAGGTTGTCTCATTTTCGGATTTGATTCAAGTCATTGGAAGATTTGGGGATTTTGTGGGAATTTTGTACTCAAACCTTCATTTTCGTATTTGGGATTGTGCACCATGTTTGGGCTAGTTTTGGACCATGCTTTTTGCCCCACGTAGTTTTGATGGATAACAAACAAATGAATGTATGATAAATTAATTTGCAATGCATGTCGTGAGTAACAGGTTATCACATGCAAAGAAGCTGAATGAAGAACACGATCAAAGGGGAGATCAAGAAGACCATGACTTATCATATGAATCCTCCTAACAAGGTTTGCAAGGCTTATACTATGATACATAATCTGAGGTGGATGGAACATCACACACACGTTATCAGCAGGGAACAATGACCTATCTACGTAAAAGTTCTCCTGTTGGGAACACAAGTCCAAACTGCATGCTACTTGCTTAACTAATTTTAGCAGGGAACAATGACCTTTCTACTTTTAACACTACTATAAAAAAGGGAATTGGTGGCAGTTTTTTGTGGCGGTTTTGTAAAGCGCCACCCGTTTATTAATAGTGGCGGTTGTAAACCGCCACCTTTGGTCTAAAGCGGCGCTTTTTAAAACCGCTGCCAAAGATGATATTAGGTGGCGGTCTCGGAACCGCCACCAACAAAACCGCCACTAGAAATGACAATAGGCGGTGATTTGGTGAGACTACCACTGGCCTATTGTTCTATTTTAATTGTTGAATTAAATAGGTAAATACTCTAACCATATTTTTTTTTCCCCAACTTCATATTCGTTCAGCCTTCATTTTCCCTTCTCTACCGATTTCTCTTTCACTACAAAAAAAGTTAACATTAACGACAAATATTTAACGACAATGAAAGAATTTTACGTAAAAAATAAATTATTAACGACAAATTATATAAAACTGTCATTGCTAAATATATTTTAATGATAGATTATATCATAAATATTACTTATAGCTTGTCGTTAAAAATAATCGTATAGAAAATTGAACAAAAAAATGGCGGGTACATACATTCCCTCCATTAATTTGGACAAAAAAAAAAAATATTTTCCAAAAATAAAAAAATAAATTAATCTCCAAATTTTGGTAAGTTTTTCAAAAAAAAAAATAGAAATGAAAAATATACTTAATCTCCTTAACCGTAATTAAACTATATTAGTTAATACTTATTTAACAAAAACCTAAAGCTAATTCTAATTCCTCAACTCGCGCTGCCCCTACTTCCCATTTCCATATCTCCCTTTCTCTTTGCTGTTGGGACGAGGCCGACCCGGTGGCAACTATGGCGGCAAAGCGCTGAGCGCTGAACGGCGACGAGTGATGGATGGTGAGGCGAGGAGGAGCTAGACCAGCGAGTCCTGCGTGCGAGCGAATCGACGACCGCAAAGGAGCCCAACGGAAATCGACCAAGATCTCGCCAGACCCGAGTTAGGACGACGCTGATTTGATCCTGTGAGTGGTCATCGACTTCCCCTTCCTTCAATTTTGTTTAATTTTATGTGGTTATGGTGCTCTTAAGTTGTTTCAGAGTGCTTGGTTCATGGTGGGTGACGAAATTCGTCGGATTTAGGTGCCGATTTGAACATATTGGACTCGTGTAAGTGTCGTTTAGACTTCTTTATCTTTGATTCGCTTCGATTCTTTGTAAATGTCATATATTGGTTGACTTATGATGGATGATGTTGGGATAGTGGTTTGAGGTTGAAGGCCGGCAGCAAGTTGGCTTTGTTGAGGACCGACGTGGGCGTTGGTGGGATCGTTGGTGGGTGTATGTTTGGTGTGCTGTTATGTCTGCTGTTTGCGTATTGTACAAGATGTGTGGCATAGTTGTGCTCTATTTCTAATGGCATTGCAAGTACATGAGTAGTCTTGGTCAAGCCTACCTGAACTGTCAGCTTGTTGCATATTTGTTTACAAATACTAATCCAACAAACAAGGCTCCCATCATTCTGGGATCTTGGGAGGGTTAAATAGCAGATGTTTACCTCTGCTTACTCAAAGAGGTTGTCTGTCTTCATGATATGTCCACGTGGACCTTAGGTCATGTTGGAGTGACCTTATGCTTGTTCCGGGGCTAACCCTTGATAGAGAATAGGATGATTCTAGGAAACTGCACTACTACTCTCTCTCTCTCATTCATTGAATCTCAAGAACAGTTGAATCTCTCTTATTTCTCTTTGTAATTCTCCTCTTTTTCACTTGTATTTCATACTGAATACCCATACTTTGATGGAAGGAAGAATAAATAGACAATTATACAGGTTCTTTGTTGGGGAATCAATTCTTCTCTTCATACGAGTAGCCTTGACACTTTGCTAGAAGTCAATCTTGGCTTAGAGGTTTAAGGTTAGTTGCTCATGAGATGATCGAGTTAACATTTTAATATTAAAAGGAGTTTTGATATTAAACTAATTTAATTATGAATTAAATAAAATCACAAAGAGTTGTGAAGACCTCCTGCCAGCGTGATGTAAAGCCTAACCGGTCACACACATAAGGCTTGTTTGAATTTGATCAAGTCCATACGGTTGAGGTGAATTAATAATTATTGGTTTGTTAAATTCAACGTTGCGTTGCTCTGCTAGCACAACTAAGCGGGAATGTTGGTTTAATTAAAAATTTCAAAATAATTATTTATTCATTAATTAATTTAATGGTTAAATTAATGGTGGAATGTTAATTGGTTATGAGATAACCAAAGGGCTAGCATTGAACTTGGTCTTTGGCTTTTTCTAAAACAAGTGCAACCCACTTGGAGGAAACCAAAGGTTAATGTATTAAAAGTGTTTTAATACTTTAATAAGTGAACGAGATTCATTTTACCAAGGAGTAACCTAAAAGCTTAGTGTATTAGAAGATTGTTTCAATATATTGAGTAAAGGTGAATCTGATTCATGGGGTGATCGTGCATGAGGCTATGTGATAGCCCATGAGTTATGCATGCATGAATGTTAAAATGTGTTTTTAATATGGGAGAATAAATTTGATTTAATTCTCCATTCATGTGCAAACCATTCTAAGTGAGGGGTTACATAGGGGGAATTAGATTCACTTGAAAACTTGGCTGAACGTCCAAGTGATTGAAATCCATCCACTTGATTGTTCACCATGGCTGCTATCCATCAACCAAGTAACATGCAGTAAGAAGACAGTGATTGAGAATCGATACTTCTATACTGCTGTCCACCAAAGTAGAGAAAAAAAAGTTTTTCTCAAGATCCTCAACCAAGTCTACGAAGAGTCGTAGAAGGAAGATCGAAGACGAATGAGCTGTGTGGATTAAGGTTAGAGGACGGACACTTGGACGTAATCGTTCCCTCTCCCGATCACGCCTCATATCCATTTTCGGATCTGTCCGCTATATGTGCCGAATAGGTACGCTTTCTATTTACATGTTATCGCATAGATTATTTATGGCATGACCCGGATTATATCTGGTTTAAAATTTTAATTTTCGCTATGTGCATGTCATAGATCCTAACAGTGGTATCAGATCCATGGTTTTATGCGATACATGTAAATCATATGTTTTGTGTGTATTTGAAGTTTGATGAATTGTTGTTGAAAGCAGGCTCCACAAGAAGTCATAGGTCATTGGCGAATGTCGCCACTTGGGATCTCAACGGACGGCGCGGGACTGCGCAGTGCGACGCCGGATGGGCGCACGTGTCCAGACTGCTCGGGTGATCGTCACTCATCGACGATGGTCGCCGGTCGTCGGTCGTTTGGTGATAGTCATCGATATTCAACTCCAGATCTGGAAGAATCGATTCTTGTGGCTAAGGTTCTGCAATTGTTGCAGTATTTAATAACAAGTATATTTTGTGATTTTAGATTTTTTTGTATATTTGATATATATAATTATTCCATGAATTTGATTATATTTGATAGAATTTTATAATCAAATTAAATCTGATATATGTGATATATTGGAATGAGTATCTAATATCTTATGTAACTCTTGAAAATTTTTAAAATATGATTTAATAAAATTTGATAGATTATATAAGGTATCAAATAATTGATTAAATTAAATTCTTATCAAGTAAAATAAATATCAAAGAGTTTATATTTATTAAAATCAAATATTATAAATATAAATCGTTTATATTTATATGATTACAAAATATCGGGTCTGTTGAATTATTCATCCAAAAAGAAAATAGCGAACCGGCGTGATTTATTTTTCGTGCGATTCTTAGTACATAATTTAATTGTTAAATAATTATACAAATGGAATGCGAATGACTTATTTTTTCATGCAGTTAATATATCTATATTTAAGGAGTTAAATAACGTATATTAAGGAATACATGATTTATTTTTCATGTGATTAATATACTCATATTTAAAGAGTTAAATAATGTACAGAAATTAATCGCATGATTCATTATTCATGCAAGTAATGTGATTTAA
>JAOWBR010180497.1:0-10750 GCA_028571145.1 Dionaea muscipula
ATGAGATTTATAAAACTAAGATGTTCATAATGATACTTGGACTCTCTATTTATAGGCAAAATAAATCACTGTTGCCTTAATTTCGACCCTTCTAGAAGAATTACAGATTGTCGACACGTGTAAGGCTAAGATGAAATACATGACTTCATACTTCTAGATGGTTCAGGAACAATCTTAATAATATCGCTGATAAGCGCGTGAAGATAAGACTTCTCGAAGTCGATGGCAGTTGAATCATCCAAAATGTTGTTTTATTGTGTCAAAGTCGCATTTACTTCCGTGGCCTCTTGTGGATTGCTCATTCATTACTCGATCTGAGTTGAGCCTTTGAAAAGTCAACAAAAGTGGCGGAAATATTGATGAAGTAGTTGTCGCAAAAATCTCTCCTTGAGAAGGTAGTGCAATTTGCTAGTCTGCTAAGGACCGAGCGCTTCTTCTTTTTATTATCAAGTTGTCGCTCAATGTTTGAGAAGAGAAACTGTCGGACCATGAAAGTTCTCTAGATCTCGTCGCACTAACATCTTCATGAAGGATGAGTAGCTCATAATGAGGACTTTGTCTTTGCGAAGATCACTTGGGGCATTCTTCATCAGGTATACTTATGTGGCTGACATGGCTTGTAATGGAAAGTGGCGAATCCTTATTCAGTAGCTTCAATAGCTGTGGCAAGTAATGTCTGAGCTAGTTGTTGCGACCGTTTTGTAGGTTGAGCTGGCGCACCTTCCTCAATTGTACAAAAAGTTGGATAAAAAGCAGTAAAACTAGATTAAACGTGAAATATGCCCAAAATAGAGCCAAATATCAATTGAGAACTAACTAACTAATATAAGCGGTAAAAAGTAGTCTTTATTAGAGAAAAAAGTGATAGATAAGTACGTTGAAAACGGACATATTACGCGCCCAACAAGACCATGCCCAAAGGTTAATACCCACTCTTTTATTTTTTACTGGGGGGTAGGTCAGTTGACGGTCCCTTTAGGTGATCGCATAATTCGACCGCGAATACAATCTATGGAGTGGCCACCTCTACGTCCTCCTGACGTGGGGGGTTGGCGTCAATATGACGAGGGGCCGACTATAGTGCGTCCAAACGTTCGGAAAAAGAGCAACTTTATACCCGGGATGAAATGTAACGGCCCGGTTAATGGAAAGGGAGATTTTGGTTTTAGAGCACGTTATTTTAGAGCACGTTAATTCTAGGACGTGCAGCGTCCTAGTCTTCAGACAACTTTATTCTGGATGCCCACTATTAAAACAAAAGGCACCACTTCGGCTAAAAGACAAAACACTGGAGGGTTGAACAACCTCCTAGTTTGTTATTATTAAAATTATGGAACATATTGAAGTCATGAAAATACTTCATGTACAACACACATCGATCATGAAGCAGTATGGGCGGTCAACGTCCAGGACAACTGATAATAAAACGTGTAGCCCGTTCCGAGATGAATAAAAACTCATGGCCATTCCAGTCGTGCCACAAAGGGGGAACAAAGCCTGTACATGGGCTAAGGAAAACAAAACAAAAACAAAAAACCAAGTTGCACGATGGTTTAAAAAAAAAAAAAAAAACACAAAACAAAAAAAAATCTCAGGGCTAAAACGTTTGTCCTAGAGAAAGAAACTCGTTCAAAATGTTTGAGTGTTTCAGGATGTCCTAGAAAAATATAGGGCGTGCAACGTCCTAAGACATTTAAAAGTGGGGGGCCTCGAGAAACATGGAGCGCGACTACCCTCATGCCTGCCCGACTTGGGGGGTTGGGACCGATTTGCTTTACTGATGCAATGATGACGTGCTTGCTAAAGATTTTTGGAATTAATTAGGCGAACAAATTCAAATTGAGGACCAATTGTAGAACGTGCCTCGAATGGAACTGGTGCCTCGAATGAAGATTTGTAAGCATACAATATTCATAAGCGGGCATGGAATCACTATCTTTAGCTAAAACTACTGAAGAAATTGGTTGATTATCAAGTTCTTTCTCTACTTATCAACCCAATGAAGGCTGAAGGGTGGTGAAGGAAGAAAAGAGTTGGAAGGAAGAAATTAATTCTCCTGCACTCAGTTGGCTTTGATGGTGCTGAAGGGTGGTGAAGGGTGGATTCCAGTTCTTGGCAGGAAGGGTGGTAGATATGGGCAAAGAAGAGGATCCCATGATCGAGTCTTCACAATTTTCGTAGAAGACCTACCAGAAGGAATGGACAACGGAGCTTTGAGAAAGCTGCTTGCTCGGTATGGTGTGGTTCTGGATGCATTTGTCCCAAGAAAATTGAGCAAAGCAGGGAAAAGGTTTGGTTTTGTAAGGTTCGATTGCGAGGTGGCGACGGAAGTAGCTATACAAAAGACCAATGGGTTGCTGATTCAGGACAAAGAACTGAGAGTGAAAATAGCTGCATTTGGGAGAAAAGAACATAATCCTACCATGTAGACGGAAGGAAAAGTTGGAGTTGGGAGGACAGAGATTCCAAAGAGGGGGGAGATGTTCAACAGCAGAATAGCTAGAGATTGCGAGAAGGGGGTTCCTGCCCAAAACTACCAAGACAAGCGATCCTACAGTATGGTGGTGAAAGGGGCCAAGGCAACTCACGGAGGAATGAAGGAGAGAGGGGTAAAAGTTATCCATGGGGAAATTGGTGGGAAAGAATGGCTGACACGCAGCTTTATAGTCGAACGAGCATCTTGCAGGAGAGAGGGGTTGCACGTGGATGCACTGGAGGCAAACTTCGAGTTCAATATCAAGATGGCGAAGATAGGGTTGTCCAAGTGGCTTATGGTATTCAAATCCGCGGAGGAGTTCTCACGAGCAAAAACCAGAGAGAAAGCGTGGTGGGCTCGCTGGTTTGATAGTGCTCAACCGTGGTCGAAGGAGGTGCAAATAGATGCATGGAGAGATGCGTGGCTACGGTGTTATGGGATCCCATTGCAGGCCCACTGTATCAACACATTCATGGAGATAGGGACCGCATGGGGTGAGGTGTTGGGGGTGGAAATAGGGATTGTGGAGAGTGGGAACATGGAAACAGGTAGGGTTTGCATTGGCACTAATGAAATGAGATATCTCAATGAAGAGATAGAGCTACAAGTAGGAGGGCAGTCCTTCAAATGTTGGATCGTTGAGGAGGTGTTTTATAGGAAAGAGGAAGAAGGGGATAAAGGAAAATCTGAAGGGGGTAAGGTGGCCACCGGAGAGGGGCGGTAGAGCAATCCAGGTAGTCATGATTTGGACAGAGAAGCCGGAAAAGACGATGACGTGGCAGCAGCCAATTTTTTTGAATTAACTGGGGGAACAGGGAAATGGAAATGGGTGGTCAAAAGGACAGATTTCACAGAAAAGGAAAGTATTGCTCGGGTCAGAGATGGCTCACACGAGAAAGGCAGGACAGATGGAAGACTTCGATCGGAAGG
This sequence comes from Dionaea muscipula, assembly GCA_028571145.1. Lineage (NCBI taxonomy): Eukaryota > Viridiplantae > Streptophyta > Magnoliopsida > Caryophyllales > Droseraceae > Dionaea > Dionaea muscipula. The sequence continues at coordinate 3,407 of JAOWBR010180497.1, forward strand.
AAAAAGTGTTGACAGAGGGTGTGAAGGGATTGACAAAAATACTCATGCACAAGAGAGTGAAGAAAGGGCCGCAGAGATGGAGCATAGCATGGTTAAGGAAACTCAATTTTCTTCGATTGGAAAGAGGATTCTGATGCTGACAGATCATTGTACTGATGATGCTGAGAGTATTGGAAGGGGAGAAAATCAATTTGAGAAGGAGGGCAAAGGTTGTACGGATGGTGGGCCTGAACAGGGCTTCAAAGAAATTAGGCTAGTGGTGGATTTGGGCCTAGGCCCAGACAGTGGTGTGCAACCAAATGATGATGGAGATTTCAATTATACGGACATTGGGCCGAATCCGAGGAAAGTGTGTGTTGGCTTCAATGCACAGGGAGTTCATCTGATAGACGAATACAACAATGAATGCAGGAATCGAGATGAGGGATTAGAACTAGAACCAACGTCGATTCATGACCCTCTACCTCAGTTAATCTATTGTCAACGAAACTACTCAGGATGTAGAAAATTGAAGAGCACAGATCATCCGAGCAGAGGGGAATTCGAGATGGATCCAGCGGGGGGCAGCACATTAAACTGTTTAGGGCGAAGAAATCGGGAAGACATTCAGAAAAGCATTGGTGCACATGGATCAGCGGAAGGGGATGCGTGCAGTAGTGAAGAGGCAGAGTTGACAGAAAAACTGCAAGAAGGCCATCTACGGGGTAGAGGTGATCTTCGGCTACAGTGGGAAGCAGAGCAAATTTGGCGAATTGGGCGATTACAGGGCTTGGAGGCTAGGAATTGAAATGAGGAGGTCGTAGGGAGGATTGTCGAAATGCTAAGATTGGAGATAAAGGTGGGAGGGGACAGGGCAGCTGCGTGTTGGCAAGCGAACAGCTCTGGAGCGGCGTTACCACTTCTGTGATTATGAAGGTTCTGAGCTGGAACTGCAGGGGATTAGGGAAGCCGGAGAAAAGGAGGAAATTAAAGAAATTATTAAGGGAGAAAGCGGTTGACATGGTCTTGCTCCAGGAGACAAAGAGGCAAAAAATTGATAATATTCTTATTGGATCAATTTGGCCATGGTGTGATTTCGAGTTCATGGAGGTGGACGCTAGTGGAACTGCAGGAGGTCTGGTTTGTGTGTGGAGTCCGAAGGTGTTTGTTATGGAGGGGTGTGCTGCATCGAGATCTTTCATTCTTCTATCAGGCAAGGTTAAAGGTGATTTCGTTTGCACTGTGTGTAATGTGTATGCCCCAACTATCTCTGCAGAGAGAAGACGTGTATGGGTTTCAATTAGGAGATGCATAAAGGTATGTCCTATGCCATTGTGCATAGGTGGAGATTTCAATGAAGTCTGAAGAATGAGTGAAAGAAAGGGATGCACAAGGGTAACCGTAGATATGAAGGCTTTCGACCGGTTCATTGAAGACCTTCAGGCTATTGACCTACCGCTGAAAGGGAGGAAGTTCACGTGGGGTTGCGCTGAGGAGGGAGATAGATAGAGCCGAATTGATAGATTTATCCTTCATCCGGAATGGCTACTTAAGTTTGAATGTGTTCAGTGGGCATAGCCGAGGATGTTATCTGACCATTGCCCTATTCTATTTGGTAGAGATGTACGCGATTGGGGCGGCAAACCGTTTAGATTCTTGAATATTTGGCTAAGTCATCAGGATTTTACTAAGGTGGTGAAGTCGTGCTGGGAGTCTGTAGCAGTGGATGGATGGGCAGGGTTCCGGCTTCAGGTTAAACTTCAGAGTTTGCAAGGACGTTTAAAGCAATGGAATGCTGAGGCTTTTGGAAATTTAAACCATAGGGTGAAGCAGTTGGAATCCAAACTTCACGACCTGGATCTGAAAGCCGAAGTAGACCAGCTGGACGAAGAAGAAAGGAACAGCAGAAGAGAATTGCTTAGAGAGACTAAGGATGCTTACAAGATGGTTGAGAGGCTGTGGTTCCAAAAATCCAGATGCAAATGACGTCTAGATGGGGATAAAAACACTAAGTTTTTTCATTCCTATGCTAGCGTTCGATAAAGATCCAATTTGATCGATTCACTACTAATTAAGGACAAGGTGATTGACGATCCAACACGGATTAAGGAGGCAGTGAAGGAACATTTCCAGAGCCAATTCAGAGAGCAGTGGCAGGAGAGGCCGTTCTTTAGGTCATGCATGGGTAAAAAAGTAGATGATGCGGAGAGAAAAAGACTGGAAGAAATATTTTCTGTCTCAGAAATTTGGCGGGCGGTCAAGAGTTGCGATGGAAACAAGGCACCGGGGCCAGATGGATTCAGTTTAGCATTCTTTCAAAAGTGTTGGGGAGTGCTAAAGGAAGATGTGATACAGCTTTTCAAGGAATTTCATGAAAATGGAAAGATCGTGAAAGGCTTAAGAACTGCCTTCATAACTCTGATTCCCAAGGTGGACAATCCGGTCAAATTACAAGATTACAGGCCAATTAGCCTTATTGGGAGCGTGTACAAGATTGTCGCTAAGTTGCTGGCATCTCGACTACGAATTATCCTACCCAATGTCATAAGTGAGAATCAATCGGCTTTTGTGGGAGGAAGAAATATTGTAGATGGTATCCTGACTGCTAATGAGGTGGTTCACTGGCTGCGGGCAAAAAAAAGAAAAGGAATCATCTTCAAATGTGATTTTGAGAAGGCCTACGACTGCGTTAACTGGAGATATCTCGAAAAGATGTTGGGGTGTATGGGATTTGGTGAAAAATAGAATTATTGGATGAAGGCTTGCTTTACAAATACTCAATGCGGAATACTAGTCAACGGCTCACCTACTGCATTGATCGATATGGAAAAAGGGATACGACAGGGAGATCTACTTTCCCCTTTCATATACACTTTGGCGGCCGAAGGACTATCTTGGCTGGTGAAGTCCGCAAAGGAGCAGGGACTGCTAAGAGGTTTGAGGATAGGGGATGAAGGTGTGAGTTTCACTCATTTACAGTTTGCCGATGACACTCTTTTTTTCTGTGAAGCAGACAGGGAGGAGGTGATGGGACTAAAAAGGATCCTATATTGCTTTCAGCTAATCTCGGGACTCAAGATAAATTTTATGAAGAGCACGTTGAGTGGTGTGGGAGTTGACGAGCAGGAAGTGGGGGGGCTAGCAGCACTTTTGGGATGTGGAGTCCAAAAGCTACCAGTCATGTACCTAGGAATGCCTTTGGGAGCAAACCCTAGACGAAGAACTTGTTAGGAACCGGTAATTGAGAGGGTCAAGAGAAGGTTGTCAGGGTGGAAGTGTAAGGCATTGTCCTTCGCAGGGAGGCTGACAATGGTCAAGGCAGTTTTAAATAGCTTGTCGGTGTACTACATATCTGTTTTCAAAATGCCCACGGGAGTTGTCAATGTGATTAATTCTTTGCAGGCAAGATTTCTGTGGGGAGGGAGCGAAAGAGCAAGAAAGATTCATTTGGTGAGATGAAGGATGCTGACTAGAAATAAAGAAGAAGGAGGGCTAGGGATTTAGGATTTGTGTCAGTTTAATGACTGTCTGCTGGCGAAGTGGATTTGGAGGTTGGGCACAGAACGGACTACGCTGTGGAGAAGATTAAATGATGCAATTTACAGTTCGGGTGGAGGCCTATGGCTGCCAAACTTCCAACAGCGCCAGAGAATGTCCGTTGTATGGAGAGCTATTTCCTCTTTGACTGCGAGGTAGCCTGAACTGAGTCAGATTCTTTACAATCATTCGAGAATTGAGATAGGGGATGGGCTTCTCATAAGCTTCTGGTCGGATTCATGGTGCGGGAAGAATGCCTTTAGGATTGCCTTCCCAAGCATTTTTGCAGCATCTACATCCAAAGATGCCTTGGTAGCAGAGTGCTTCCAGCTGGAGAATGGGGTTGTTAGCTGGCATATTCCGGTAAGCATGGGGCTAAGCTTAAGATCAAGGATCGAATTGGATGGACTACTTGCAGCCTTATCCGAGTTCAGAGGCAGCAGCTTCGGAAAGGATAGTATTAGATGGACATTATGTGAAGATGGTGTGTTCAATATGAAGTCACTGTATAATGTCGTGAACGGTAGGAGGGCAGAGCAATCTAGATCTCTTTTGATGATTTGGCAAATTTTGGCTTTTCCAAGAGATAAGATCGTAGCGTGGCTAGCGTGCCTTGGAAGATTGAAGACCGTTGATTACTTGAGGAGGTTGGGAATCTCATTAGATGAGTCGGAGAATGTTTGTTGCTTCTGCGGGGAAGTTGGAGAAACGTGTGACCATATCGTCCTTAATTGTACAAAGGTGTGAAGAATTTGGATGAGATGCATTTCGTGGTGGGGACTATCATGGGTTTTTCCGAAGGATTTGAAAGGTGTTTTTTAATCATAGGATGGAGGGTGGACAAAAAAGTCATTACGCTTGGTATGGGCGGTAATACCCACTGTGTTGGTTTAGTATGTCTGGAAGCTGTGAAACGGTTGCAAATTCAGATCGAAATCAATTCATTGGGAGGAGGTGACGGAACTCATCAAATTAAGGGCTATAGAAAGCTTTCGCTCAAATGTAAAAGACAGACTCTTCAATTCTGATGACTTGGTTAGAAACCTAGCTGTGTTGCAAGGAAGTTGGCAGCTGTAATTGGGAGGAGGAGGGTGAGCTAGATCAGGGTGAGGGGTGATTCACTGAGACAGGCTTTCCTGCGCAAGATTTGGTGTGGCCTGTTTTTGTGAAGTATGTTCATCCAGCGTGCAGCTTGCCAGGTTCATTATGGAGGAGATGTGAGGAGCCGCTGCTGGTGTAACTTTGGAGTGCTCAAGAGATACAAGGGATTAGATTAAATGCATTCAGCAACTGCTTGCACCTCATGGAAGACAGATACCACATCAGCTCTTCATGAAGCAATCGATTATTTCAAGAGGTTACATGTGTGTGTCTTTTTGCAGATCATTGTCAACATCTGACATTGGAGCACCTTTGCAACTACAACAACTATGCAGGCTGAAGATGTGTAGCAGTGTGTGCCTTCTTGAAGTTCATTGTAGAGCAGTGGATGAGGTGGGTTGAGTGCGAGCTATTCTACTTTGGCCTGCGCTGAAGATGCCGAGGAGGACAATAAGGGCAGGGTTCTGCCTCTGACGATCTGCTAGCAGGAATCTTGGGGTTTCTGGGGCTTGGCTAATGGCCTTGGGTTTGAGTACGAGGGCTTGTTTGAGGGAGAGGGAGCTGTGTGTGTAGGAGGCTTGGAAAGGTGGGGTTTTCGGTGAGGGAGCTTGCTGCTTGTGAGTTGAGGGGAAAAAAAAGGAGAGGATGGCTAGAGAGGGAGGGTGAGTTTTGTCTTTGGTTTGAGGGTTTTTGCCTTCCTTCAAAAGTCGTGCTTAGCCCTGGATCTTTGCTTGGATTAAGATTTGCTTGGAATTTTGTTCTCCAGGATTTTACTTTGCCAGGAAGATAATTGCTTTTTTCAGGAGGATGCTTTGAAGGATGCCCTTGTGTTGCTATGTTGATCAACTGTTTAGCAGAAGGATGGCCATGTGTTCACCTTCATTTTGCATGATGACCCTTGACGTGAGAGGAGGACGTAGGATTGGACTGGAGTTGAATCTCAGGATACTAGGAGATGGAGTGACGAGGCTGAATTTTGGATGCATTTCCATCAGCTACGGCGACGATTGTTTGGTCTTCCCCAAACTGATGGGCAAACTGAGATTGTGAATCGTTCTTTGTCTACTTTGTTGAGTACGGTGATTAAATCAAATCTAAAAACTTGGTAGGAATGTTTGCCGCATGTCGAATTTGCTTATAACCGTTCTATACATTCTGCTACTAAGATAACCCCTTTTGAGGTTGTGTATGGGTTTAATCCGCTTACTCCATTGGATTTGTCTCCCCTGACATGTGATAATCTTGTGCATCTAGATGATAAGCTTAGGGTGGACCTCGTTAAAATGCTCCCTGAGAAGGTACGTTTATATTGAGCAGAAGACCCAACAATACGAGAAACAAGCTAATAAGGGTCGTCGGAAAATGGTGTTTGAGCCTGGTGATTAGGTTTAGGTGCATTTAGAAGGAGCGGTTCTCGGATCAACGAAGTTCTAAGCTAATGCCCCATGGAGACGACCCTTTTAAAGTTTTGGAGCGAATCAATAACAACACTTATAAGATCGACCTGCCTAGTGAGTATGGTGTTAGCTCCTCTTTTAATGTTACTAATTTAAATCCTTTCATTATAGAAACCGATCCAGATTTGAGGATAAATCATTCGCAAGAGGAGGGGGATGATGTGATTCCGGTCAGCTCACTAGCGGATGATGATGAGTTGGTTCGAGTTCCGGACGGTCCGATCACGAGGGCACGTTCTAAAGTTTTTGAAGACGCTTTGATAGGGCTCATTCGACATGTTTTGGCCCAATTTCCTACCTGGAGCTCAAGCGAAGGGGTAGAGAATTCAACCCGGAGTTTATTGCGCGTTCGCGAGGAGACCCAAAGCGACCAGGCGCCCGACACACCCGACCAGGCGTACAACCTGGTGTGATTTTCAAGCTCATAGTTTCTATTCTGACCGGGCACCAGACAGGGGCTGACATGCGCCCAACTGACCACCAGGCTCTAGCGGACGCCCAACAGGCTATTACAGGCGTCCGCAGCAGAGTGGATTTTTCGACGATTTTTGCCAGACTTGACAGGCGCTCGACGCATGACTGACAGGCGCCCGTCGAGGCCGCTGTTGGCCTTATTTTGTGCGGATTTTATGATATCTTTTATGGAATTATTTCCCCTTTAGCCTTTGACTATGTAAGCATTGTTTTGGGTTGTAAAATTATTCATCCATCAATTTGAATACCCTTTTGAGAGAACTCTCTTTGTTCCGCGAGGAATTCGATCAAGCCGTGTGGATTCGGGGAGATCAAACCGACTTATCAATCGAACTGATGCATTCAATTATGGCGTCTTCACATGCTAAGGTTCGCGTCATCTAAATAGTCATGGTTAAGTCCAAGGTTCACATCGTTCGGTGTCGTTGGATCGCGGTTCCATCCCAAGCCGTTAGAAGGGATCCTCGGGTAACCTACTCGTCAAGGTTCGTCGGTAACCAATCTGTCTGGTTCGCGTCAATATCCCTCCACACTTTACCCCTTCCCTTGAGAGGCATGATTCAGTTAGGTGGATCCTCGGTAGCTCGAGGGTCTTCTCTTCGGCTTCTTTGTGGCAAGCTGTTCGACCTTGGTACCCTAAGGTGGAGTGACATAGGGTGGTATGGTTTCCTAGATAGATTCCCAGATTTGGTTTTATTAGGGGTGTGCAGAAAAACTGCCAAACCGCACCGGACCGGTGGTCTAATGGTTTTTTTTTATCGGTTCGGTTTCTAATTTTACAAACCGTTGATTTACC
>JAOWBR010180508.1:0-10749 GCA_028571145.1 Dionaea muscipula
TCACCAAGAGAAGAGCCGAAGAAATCGCCTCGGGTATGAGGAGCACAGCGGCAAGGGAGAGCGAGGGAGGGAGATGGTGGCGTGTGTTTGGGCTAGGGTTTGGCTAATCGCCAAACCTCTCGACTTCTCAAAGCATCGGGACTGTGGTGAAATTACCACAAAGAAGACTTAGTCTTCATATGAGAAATGGTAAGGGGAATATTAAAGAGGAGGGCATGATCAATAGACATGGAGAATCACCTCCATCCGACGGTGGAGATCAAAGGCACGGTAATAGGCTTGACCCATTAGCATCCTTCACACATGGGCTAGGCTATCTAGCCCAACAGAATTGATTAAATATATCAATAACCTATTTATTGTGTAATTTTTCAAATTATAAAAGAATAATAATTTTTAAACAGGTCTGACTCATGAGTCCACGAACTCGGATAGTTTCAAACGGTGATGGTCCGGCTTCTATGTTTAATATTTTAGGTCCATCTCATCCTAACCAGTTAGTTTTCAAAATGGGTCAAGTCTAGTTCTACTAATTTTATATCCGACCCAATCTGTGTCCACCCCTAAATAAACATTACTTTTGTCTCCACTTTTGTTTCTTGACATTCTTTCACAGGTACGAGGAACATTCCAGCACTGCGGTCATCCATGTTAAGACTATGCTTTACATTAAAGTACAAAGCATGCTAAGATGATGAGGTGTTTGGAATCTTCATATCTTCGAGTACACTTGGTATGGTGCACATGCTTGTCATCAATATTCTTTCCTGGATGGTACAAAAGCTTTATGTTTGATCTGATCTGAATCCGTTGCAAGGCATCCTATTATCCTAATCCAAAGCATCCTATTATCCTAATCCAAATTGGAAATGAATGTCTGCAGGCTGAAGACAGATGGATGAATATAATGTAGAGAATTGAGAAAGCTAAAGAGTTTAGAAGAATCTATCTAGAACGCGCGAATGATCATCTGAAAGCAGAACATAATCTGATATAGAAACGTCGGCCATTTCATATACCAAAATGGGTGGGTGATGTGTAGCACACTGAGTAGGAATAGTCAACAGCTAGTATATTTTGATGACAAAAAAGGTAGGGAAGATGATGATTAATTGAAGGTGAATCAAAGTACAACGATAACAATCAAACCTTTATCCTACTATTTTAAGGATAATTAATGGCTATGCTAATGAGTTATAGACCAACACACACACACTTATATGTCATCATTAATCAAATCTCATCATCAATGTAATAATAGCTCACATATGACTCAACATATGGTATGTCAAGGAATATTTTCAAGTCTACTTCAAACTCCTCTTTGGTACATCTTTTCCGTGCCCCTATCGTCTTAAGTATAACCCTTTCATCTTATCCTAACTTTCTCGTATAAGTACATTGTGAATCCTCTCTTTTCTAATATGTTCATGCATCCACCTTTCCACTTTAATATCTGCCACACTTACTTTTTGTATATGTCACCATATAACTACTTAGCACTCTATTATCATACAACATTACTACATATCGTTGTTCTATAAAATCTTCATATAAGTTTAATAGAGTACACTTCCATATCGCACAATATTAGACATGCTTCTACATTTCATTTGGTCCTATGGCTAACATTCTCATCAATCCCCCCATCTTTTGGTAAAAAAACAAACCAAAATACTTAAAGACTCTTTCTTAGATAGACTACCAGTTTCCAAAACCTAAATACCATCATTTCTGCAACCATTTTGATTGAAGTCGCAGATTGATCCTATTAAGCTTTAATCCTTTTTGTTCTAAAGACCTCCTCCAAACTTCTAATTTGACATTAACATCTTCACTATTATCATCCACCAAAGCAATATCATCAGTAAAAGTACCAAGCAGTAAGGGACTTTATCCCATATATGCCCAGTAAGGTGAATCAAAGTGGGGAGGGAAAAAGAAGGGTGCAGAACCTCAGACTGCCTCCAAGTTGAAACTAAACAACACCACTATAAACAATTATACGTTCTTCTGGGTGGATAGTAATGGCGGCTTCTGGCTTAACCCGGAAAGCCTCACAGGATAGTTACTATGAGAGCCAAAAGCAGCGAAAGACGGGAGAATTGGTCATGATCAGGCCAAGCCTTTGAGACGGACAATGTCCCGACAGCTCTTTCCCTTGATATTTTCCTGCATTTGTGACACCATTCCCTCCAGCAAGACCTATGTATATGTCACTAAGGGAAATTCAACCCAACAGCTTAAGCTTGATTAAATATCACCAATTCAAATCATACGATCCTCATTTATTCAACATTAGGTATGAGGAGCGCATTCATGTGAGTGAATCTTTTGTCAAGCTGGTTTCTCAACAAAAGATACACGATGGGACTCTAGCCTTGCAGGACAATTAAGCTAGAAATCAGCACAGGTTTGGAGCACATTTCTCAATCATTCATGACAGTAGTCCTTTCATGTTTGAAATTGAAGAAGCACTCCATCATTATACGGGGATACAGTTGTTCTTGCAACATGAAAGTTTAAATACAGGTATCGAACGAACTTTGTCAAAATAAAGTGGAACTTTGAACAAATATAAGGAAGTCCCAGGTTGTTGTACATAGGTTGACAGTAAGTTACATACACATAAGGATATTTCAAGCTCCACTGGAACACCAAACTATCCCTCAGATTAAACTTCCTATCACTTGAGTCTGGAACCACTTGCCCTCGTGGCCGATGAAACTCTTTGAGGATCTATATTTTCTGCATCGGTTCTACTTGAAGATGAATCCATGTTTGGCTTCGAGATTGACCCACGACCCTCTACTTGATTCCCACCACAGTTCCTGATTCTCACTTCACCGGCCAGATAATTTGACAGAACTCTTCTAACACCAAGATTACTCCGTGGAGGCTTATCACGGGGAGCAAAGGGTGTGGGCTTTCCCCTTGCAGGGCTAGCCAGTGGTGATGGTGAAAAGCTCGGAGAAGCAAAAGCTGTTTTATAAGGTGTGCTTGAGACCAGCACTGTGTATGGCATTGACATCTTCTTGTGCGTTATCACACTTACTGTCGGCACAGATGACATTTTGTCCGAGCACTTGTTTAGGTCATCCACATAGAGGACATCATCTATTCTAGCAACAATGTTAAAAGCAAGGCTCTCCAGAACCCGCGAGTAGCTCTCCAGAATGGATTTGCCCACATCCTGAATCAATTGGATGGAGAAGAACAGTTCATATCAGAAGTGAAAAAACAATAGTCAAGCTAATGGAATCCGCAAAGAAATCACGTAATTCTTCTTCATATATTGTGGGAAGAGGGAGGAGGAGGAGCGGGTGAGAGCCAGGAGTTAAACCTTGTTGCATTGGATCTTGGTGGCATCTAAGGTTGTTTGAGTTAGTCCAGGGCACCGTTGCTTCAAGCATAGCAGCAGCCTTTCAGCTCTTTCGGCTAATTGTTCCCTCTTATCTCCATCAACCATTAGATCCCTTACCATCTCCCACGATGACTTTGAGGAGGATCTGATTGGATTATTGGTAGGTTTAGCATGAAATCTTCGCCGCCATACATATATTGCAGCTTCTACATGATTTGCTATCTCAAGAGCGACATGCTCAGCGGACAAATCAAGGCAATCCAGCAAGCACTCCGGTGAGAAGCGATCAGATGTGATATACCGATAGATCATGTCACCAAGACAAGCTCTTCCATTCTGGAGATAGGAAAGAAGTTCTGTTATGGAATAGGATTATTCCTTCCACGTACAAACACAAGAAGGGCTGGGCCTATTGACAGAAAGCACAAGAGTTCAGAGTTCAGACCTTTGGAAGGGTTTCCAAGTAGGACTCTGGAACTTCCATTTCTGCTAAAACATGGCTATTGATTGCCATAGCAGCTTTTAGAATTTGGTTTGTGCATTCACGCTTGTGATCCAATTCTTTCCGGGAGTTCTCTTGCAGACCGCCAGCAGGAACCCGGGGTACCGGAAGCCACCACTTCTCCTCCTGACGCTGCAAGGTTTTGCGGAAAGAGGCTGACCCATTGTTACAATCTGAGGTTACAATCCCTTGATCAACATACCAAAATTCTGTGCCGCTGAAGCTGTTCAGTATTTCCTGAGATGGCAAGCAAGTTTCTTTAATCAAGAATGTCAAAATGACAAAGTTGAATCAAAACTGGGAAAAAACAGAGAGTGTGATCACAGCTTACAAGAAGCATATTATCAAGCTTGCGCAGAGCTGGAAGGTTAATGAAAAGATCAGATCGAGGTCTGCAAGTCATAACCTGAAACGAGTTGCAAAATATTAAGTTCAGAACTAGAAATGACAGTTGCTTAACAATTACTTTCATTCTACTACATATATATTTGTTTGATATCATCAGTCTTTCGCAGCACATAAAAATATTGTGTGCTTGTATACTATGAATCTTTCTTCTACTCACTTTACTATAGGACTAAGCAACATCAAATATTGTCTATCAAGTTCTTGCTAAAGCCTCCTTAGTCATTGTTGCAACATGAGGTTGTTTAAGTTGAATTAACGAGGGCTTTCCCGGAGAAAGATTACCCATTCTCTGATCCTAAAGATATGTGGTCACGAAAGAAGGGATTAAATGGAACAAAACTGACTAGGAAGAGTCGTGGAAACACTCGTTTTTTTTTTCTCTCTCTCTCCATATTTCGGACCTTAGCACCCATTCCTAAAATGTATTTTTGCAAATATGCATCCTATAATGATGATTGAAGCAAGATCATGAAACTCAATTTTTCGAGTAGCCAACAATTAAGGCCCGTAGGCCCACATATAAATAATTATATCAGGGGACACCAACGATGGAGCCCAACAATTAAGGCCCGTAGGCCCACACACAAATAATTATATAGGTGCTAGAATGGAGCTAACAATTAAGGCCCATAGGCAAGACACAAATAGTTATACAAACATGTTTAGATTCATATCTTAATCCAAAAGCTTAAACTGATGAATTATGAGCCAATATAACTTATATGGTACTAAAGGTTGCCGTGCCTTCGGCACAATATGTACTATGCTCTCTTGAATATATATTAACAATTAAAAATATATTATCAGTTATTTACCTAAGTAATATTGATACAAAATTATATAATATAATCTAAGAAGTGGATAATAATTGTAGATATACTATAGATAAAAATTTTTACAATTATATTAATCTTATTTGGATAGTAAAAAAATATTAAAAAAATTGACAAAAACTTTTAACTTTTATAAAAACATTTAAAATTAAAATTATTAATATTAATAATATATAAGGTTAAGTTGTTAGAAAAATAAAGAAAAAATTTAAATGGATTCATAGATTTATAGGGATGTGATGTGATATTTATAAGTGCGTGATGTGTGATGTGATATTTATAGGAAAATTATATTTTATAATATAGATTATAACTTCTGCATCACATCTGATGTGGTTACTTTTTTTAACGAAACTCACCCATGTCTAACAAACCCTACTCAGTTTCCACAAGTCTGTCAGTTCTACTTATGAACAAAAATTTCAGCACTTGACTGATCTATGCACATCTTAAGTTTCAGCGCCTTGAAGTTTAAGCAGTGCTGAAATGTCCATTTAAACAAACTTCCAAACCAAGAAAAGAAGACTTAGGTGGACAAACTAACCTAGACAAACAAGAAGAGATGCAGGGAAGAAAATCCTTGTTATGGTTGATAACTAGTCCTTTAGATGAAATAGACTATCAACTCTACCACAACTAGTTGCCACATAAGATAATGATAAAACATGGTAAGATTGGAACCATTCTTGTATATCAAATCAAAATTAGGGAGCCTAGAACAAGTGAACCACCTCTAGCTTGCTTCCATCAGGAAAGGTTTGCCATGATGGTATCAACTCCACGATATGATCTCCTACGCTGAGCAGCCAATCAACCTCCCTTCGCCACATGGATCTCTTTTCTGAAGACAAGGGCTCTAGTCTCCACAATTGCCCATACACCGTCCCTAGGAAAAAAAGAATCATCAGCTTTAGCGCATGTTTGGCCCAAGAAAGTCTACTCATTGATCAACAAGAAACAGTTGCAAACAAATCATATACCAGGCATAGGCTAAATTGACCACGCAAATCCATATAAAAGAACTGAGGATAAGGAGGAAGTAGAGGTACCGCAAAGATTAGTGATGGCATTTGAAATAGCCAGAGCTGTGCAAACCCCTTTTCCACTTCCTGACATATCCTCTCCCAGCAGCAATTTCGCAAACCTCTCCTTCATCAGCTCCATCTCTATTCTTGCGTTTAACTACTCATTAGACTAAACAGAAGCCCAAAAAGAGAAACCAAAGTACCCAAAAAGTGGGAAAAAGAAAAGAAAATTTGACACGAATCACAATGTGCTTTGAAGCTCACCAGAAATTTTGGAACTCTGTCTCTTCTGATGTAAACTCTCATCAGAATCTAAAGCGGGCTTGCCCGAATCGGGTCCAGAATGCTGAGTAGCCGCAGATTTCCTGATGGGCTCACCCAGTACAGGCGGCGAAGTGGATTTCCTAGAATTGGAGGCGCCATCGCCGGGGGTCCGCGAACTGGAACTACTGGAGCGGCTTCCTCGACTCTCAACACTCGAATCACTGACTTTTTCAGCTGAAGACCCCATTTTCACTCAACCCACACACTCAATTCGAAGAAAAATATGTATCAAGATTCAGGCATCTGGGACCTCTCAGGGGGTTCTCGAAATGGGAATTTGCTAATGGGTGAAGGTGTGATTTGTGAGGAACAGACGAAGCAGTGCAGGTGAGGAGCTGGGGATGGGGATTCTCCAGTGGTTTATCTGGAATTTGATCTGAATTGAAAATGAAGGACGAGGGTAGCTGCCATTTTTTGTTGTTGCAAGGTGCCGATAATGGCCGTCTAACGTCTATCTTGTCCCTCTTTTTTTCTTAGGTTTTTTGAATTGTGGGGAGGGGGTTGTGGTCCTTTCGATTCAAAATTGGGTTGAAAAAGAGTAAATGGGGCCACGTGGCTGAGCAGTGGAACGGCTAGATAGGAGATCCGGGTTTACTAATTGTTACTTTCTGAATTCCGTGCCTTTGAGTTTGATTGGATAATTTTAGAGGAAATTTTGAAAAAAACCTAATATTATAATATTATTTTTAAAATAATCCCTAATCTTTTAATTTTATCAATTTAAATCCCTGACTTTACGAATTTATCAAATTCTCTCCTATTATCCAAATCCGTCTAAATATTTACTGGTCAAACAAAAAAAATTATAAAATAATCTAAAAATTCATAAAAGGTCTAAAAACTTATTTTTAAAAATTTATAAAAGATTATAAAAAAAATTCTCAAAACATTGGTGTAGTGTATGATGCAGACACTATATTTATCTTTATCAGAAAATACATTCAAGACGAGAAAATATAGTGTGTGATATCTTCACAAGATTACATTATTGTTAAGAAACCCACAATGTAAAAATTTATAAAATGCATACCACCGAAAAATGTAGTCGGGAGTCGTATGCCAGGGATTGGGGGTTATTTTCATCCCTGTTTTCTTATCTCCATTTCCCCGTCCCCGTTTGCAGTTTTCCTGTCCCCATTTGCAGTTTTTCCGTCTCCGTTCCCCCATTTTTCTGTCCCCGTGTCCCCTTAATATTAAAAATATATATAATATAACTAGTATTCATACGGGATCCTCACGGGACAGGTGCCAGCCCCGTTGGAGATTTGGAAGAGGTGAATTACAGCCCCGTTGCCAACCCTATCCATTCCCTACCCCAATGCAGCACACGATTCCCGACTATATTTTTCCGTATTGCATGCATTTTATAAATTTTTACATCGTGGGTTTCTTACCAATAATGCAGTCTTGTGAAGACATCACACATTATATTTTCTCATGTCGAATGTATTTTGTGATAAAGATAAATATAGTGTCTGCATCACACTACAACAATGTTTTGAGAATTATTTTTTATAATTTTTTATAAATTTTTAAAAATAATTTTTTATATTTTAATTATTTTTAATGATTTTTTAGAATTTTTTAGACTTTTTATGATTTTTTAGATTATTTTATATTTTTTTAGAATTTTTTTTTGTTTGACCGTTAAGTATTTGGACGGATTTGGATGGCAAGGAGGATTTTGATAAATCCACAAAGTTGGGGGTTTAAATTGATAAAATTAGAAGGTTAGTGGTCATTTTGAAAATAGTGTTATAGTATACGAGTTTTTTCAAAATTTTCTCGATAATTTTATTGTCCTGAACACTTTTTCAGCCATAACAAAACTCATTTTTAGTCATCTTCTTTTTTTTTTTTTTTGATAATTCAGATGCTCGGACCAACTTACTCGTATCTCAATTAAAAATTCATTTTTAGCCGGTTGAGATAAGAAAATATTATTTTTACTTCTTCGACAACAACATAACCAATTGGCCTACCAACAAATCATAATGGTTCGGTATGACTCGCAAAAAATTGATGGAGTTATGGTCCAACAGAACTACCGAACCGAACAAGTGCATTATATGATACCGACATTTCAGCCGAGAAATTCAAGATCCAAACCTGTATGTCTCCCGATTAGTTCATCATTTTAAAAAATCTTATTGAATTAAATTTAGTACAAAAATCGCTGTTACGAGATAGATTATGAAAATACTTGTGTTGCCGAGCAATGTACAAATCAACGGCTTGACACTAATTGAGGAACTCGGTATATATGTCGAGATTAATTCAAGTTTGCTATTTTATTTTTTTTAATATACAGAGGAGTTTGATTGATGTGACATTTTTTGTCGAGTATCATAAAAAGCAACCACTCGGCATTTTTTGCTGGGCTCGATAAAAATATCGAGCCTATTTCATGTATCCTTTTTTTATTTTTTTTTTCAATTGCCGCTTGAATAGTCGGTTGTTTTTTTTAAATAATAGAAATCTTTTCGTTTGCCCTCATTTCACATGCTCCCTTTAATTTAAAATTTGTGATGCCCTTTCATAATTTCTTTTCCTTTCATTTCTGCTGCCCTTTATTTCGTTCCCCTTAGCTCGATCTCTTGTGCAATTTTGTTACTGCTTTCACCTAGAGTTTCTTCATGAGCAAGTTAACAGTTCCCCAGGACGTTCTTCAATGGAGGTAAGAAAGTTTGGGTGATTTTTTCTTTTTATTTCTGATGATATTTTCGTTTCTGATGATATTTTCGTTTTGGGTGAAAATGAATAGGCAATGTCTCAGGTATTTGGGATGGAAATTGGTTTTGACGCTAAGTCCTTAGGAACGATTCTGGAGGTTTCAACCAAAGGGTTTTGGAACAATTTCAAAGGAGATTGGTCTGATTCTAAGTTCTTATAGCCACACAAAGGTTTATATGAAATGATCAGCCCGAAGCTTTTCCTTTACCATTTTCATGACAGCATCGCCCTAGGCATGATCTGCCCGGGGCTCTCACTTGGCATTTTGAGGATATCTTGGCCAGTCAAGAGGCGACCTGCTCGGATGATCATCCTGGGTGATCAGCCCGGGATCTTCCTTTACCATTTCTTGGCCAGCTTAGCTGGCCAAGGGGTGATCAGCCCGAGCGATCAGCTCGGGTGATCAAACCGGCCGGTCAGGGTGAAGGGGCATATCGGTAATACGATAATTCTCCCTCCTCCCTTTTCCTCCTTACCTATATATACCTTATCCCCCAAGCCTTCCAAGTATGTAATTTCTGCCGATTTCAACATCTTTTTCCGCCATAAGCTTGATTCCGCATCTTGCTTTCCTCTGCCGACTTAAGCAATGGAGCGGTCGATCCGGACTTAAAAGCTCGGGCTTCCCTCTGACGCGATTTGCTCATCTTTCCAGGTCCAAGAGTTGATTTTCTCATTCCTGAAGTTGATCCAGACCCGGTTTAACTTGTTGAACCGGTTCTCCCTGCCCAGAGTGTCCGGAGGCGGTTCTCAAGTAGTTGATGTTTCGCTTGGCTCATTTTCAGGCAATAACATCTGGCACCGTCTGTGGAAAAAGACAATCAGCCATGTCTTTTCCTACAACTCTATCTGGAACTGGAACGTTCACTAATCAACAAACCTGAACACAGAATAACACTCTCACTCGAGAGGAGTTTGTCCAGATGATGACTCAGATAATGGCGAACTTCACGGCAGAGATTTGGAGAAGACAACCTTCTCCGCCACCCGCGACAGTTTCGGAATCCCCGAGCCCTGCCACTCCGATCAAGATGCAGCTCCCTCCTGACGCTCAACCCAGAGTGGTAAGACGGAGTAATCACCACATGAGCACTGAGCAGTGCCGGGCGTTTAGAAACCGACACATAACCCATCAGCCTCATTCTTCTCCTTCGAAGACTCGTCGGAATGGCGGAAGATGGTGTGCCTTTCATGAGCACCCAGGTCACGACACAGACGATTGTCGGGCTCTCAAGAGACGAGTAGATGAGCGTGCCAGGAAGAGACGCCCTTGACGACATGGGCACCCACTTCTAGATAATCGCAGATCCTTCCATTCAACGCGGAAGATTCATGACAGAAGCCCCAGCCCTCTACCAGAAGACCGCAGGACGTCAACTACTTGGAGAGGCTTGGGAAAGGCCTTATAAAGTCCGAAAAGAAGACATAGCGGATCTGAACAGTTGATGGACGAGGCATCTCCTGTACGCGGAGCCTCAAACATCTAAATAGTATCAGTAATGTTTGCTTTCCTTTTATGTACCACTTTTACAATCTATCAATATATGTATTCTCTTTTGA
>JAOWBR010180540.1:0-10748 GCA_028571145.1 Dionaea muscipula
GTGGTTGAATATTCCATTATCACGGACTTCATTGATCGGTATTACTTGATGGCACAAGTAGCGGCTTCTGGTCTACAGCTCTAAAGTTGGCCTTAGCTGCTATGGTATCTATAATCTGTAATATAAGAGAGGAAGTGATTTAAATTTTTTTTTATAAGTTGTCTTATCTATAACACAAGGTCTGAGGAAGCTCAAGTTTGAAATGTCTCCCTATAAATATTTTGAGATATTTGTTACTGTTGGATCGAAAAAAAGGACAGAAAATATTTTTTGTCATAGGATTGCATTTATAAATGAGTTATAATGCTCCTGAAAAAATCTCAAGGGCAATCACTAAAGTCACGAGGGTCGGATCTAAGAAGAGGTCTGGTCCAAAGACGACTCAGCTGACTCAGGGAAGGAGTGAAAGATGATGAAGAGGTGATTCCAATCCATTCCAAGAGAACCTGAAAGGGACGAGAAAACAACGTCTGAGGGTATTTCGAGCTGTGACCCCGAGGAGACCGCTCCGATGCTTAAGTCAACACGTGTGGAAAATGATCAGTAGTTCCCGCGTGGAGGAGAACCGAAGAAAAGGCAAGGAAAGGGAAAGAGAGATCAGTTGAGTGGTCAGACGAGAAGAATTAAAATAGACAAGCGTGCGAATTCAGGCGAGTCAGGAAATGGCCGAACAGAGGAAATTTCGGGCAGGTGAGGTCGGGCAGGCGAAGCCGAGCAGGTGGTCCGGATAGGTGATGGCTGGGCAGGTCCTGACGGCCGAGCAGGGTGGTTGACTGGGCAGAACTTCGGATGGTTTCTGGTCGGCCGCCGGGCAGGGGATAGAGGAAGACCGGAAAGGTGAGGGGTATTTATAGGAGAGGATTTTAGGTTTTGCCGCCGGTTTTGGTTTTGCCCTATTTGTAGAATTTTAGGAATTTGAGATCTTGATTATTGTCTGTCCTATTTGTTACCTTTGGAAATTCTCGGGGTTGTCTTTTGTTTTGCTTTTGGATTTGTTGCATCTCTTGAGATTTGTTATTGTTCAAGTTTCTGTGGTTATCTTTTGTTCCGCTTTTGGATTTGTTGCATCTGTTGAGATTTGTTATTGTTGAAGTTTCTATTGGATTTGTTTCTTTTATCATGGCAAAGTATGAGATTGAAAAGTTCTACGGGTCCGAGGATTTCGCCCTTTGGCGTATTCAGATGACTTCGATCTTGGTTATGGGGGGATGTGATTAGAGCGTTTGCTCCCGCTAGTGTAGTCAAAAAAACTGTTGCTGCGTTTGTGGCAATGGACAAGAAGACTTTGGCTACTATTTGCCTTACCTTGTCTAATGATGTTTTGAGGCGAGTTCAGGATGATGAGACTGCAGAGAATTTATGGAAGAAATTAGAGGAGACTTATATGGACAATTCGGTGTATAGCAAAATGCACTTGATGATGTAGATGTTTAGAGTTGAGATGATTTACAGTTGTATGTGGATTAGTTCAATCGTGCTGTTAGGAACCTAACCAATACTGGTTTTGAGTTTGCTGATGAGATGAAGATTGCACTGTTGTTAACCTGTTTGTCTACTTCTTATTCGTTGATTAGGGATCAGATTCTGTATAGTATGCAGACGGAAGATTATAAGAAGGTGTTGGAACAGCTTATATCTAGGGAGATAGTTAAAAAGACCATTGAGGAGGATTTTTCACCACAGACTAGTGGTGGTGATCAAGGTCTGTTTATTGGGGTAGACAGTAGTTTGACCACAGCAGCCGCAGGCCCGCAGAGGTGGCAGTGGCAGTGGATATACACGCTCCAGTTCTAGACCTCGTGATATGAGCAGGGTTCGGTACCATTACTGCAGATAGCTTGGGCGTGTAAAATTTGAGTGCTCTAAGCTTGATCATGAGAGGAGCGGTGGTGACAAGAAAGGAAAGAGAGTTGAGACTGAAGATGATGAGAAATATGAGAAGTAGGGTAATTTAGCCGTTGTTGACGGTTCGATGATGATGCAGATTTAATGATAGCTACATAAGGGTCCGATGTTGCTGATTGTTGGTCCAGTTGGATTCTTGACTGGGGGTGTTCCTTCCATATGACTTCCCGACGGGATTGGTTTATTTCCTATAGGTTTGTGCCACATGGAGTTGTTGTGCATATGGGTGATGGTTCAGTCTGCAGAGTTGGTAGGATGGAAATAGTTTGAGTTAGGATGTTTGATGAGTCAGTTTTGATGTTGCAGGGAGTTCGTCATGTGCCTAGATTAAAGAAGAACCTGCTTTCTTTGAGTGTTTTTTATTCTGATGACTACATTAAGTCTATTTGTGGTGGAGCTTTCCGCATGTCACTTGGATGTCGTGTTGTATTAAAGGGTCGAAATATTAGTAGTTTGTTTTATTTGGTAGGCAGTACTGTGGTTGGTTCGGGTGCACCTTTGATATCATTTTCAGCTTGTTTCACTTCAAGTGGAGATTGGCGTGCTGTTTTGGATTTGAAGATACGAGTGCAGTTTCAGGTGGAGTCGGGTCCAGCCAGTTCTTCCACTGTTGGGACAGGTCAACTAGCATTGCTTGCAGTTTATTCAGCTCGTTTCGATTCAGCTTGTGTTGCTCACACTGGAGAGCGAGTCACTAGATTTGGCAGTGCGTCTTTGAGACCCAGACGCAGTTTGATTCGACCATTTTGGCATGCTTCTCAGGCTTTTGGTACTGGTTTTGTTTTGAAGCCTGGGGTTGGTGGTGATCTTGGTTTGGTGCACGACTCTTGTGTTGGCGCTTTTTGGTTTTGACGCTTCTGATTTGGCGGTTCCTGATTTTGCTCGGTTAGCGAGTGTTGTAGGGTGGTCTCATTTAGCATGATTTATTTTCATCCTAGGAATTTGGCAGCTTTTACAACTTTGGCAGCGATTGGTAGCATTCGGCATCTTCTTGGACTTTCGCTCTTTTGATTGTCCTTTTGTGCTGTATTTTTGCTTTGGTTTGTGCTACATTTGTTTTGGTTTGGTTTGGCCCATGTGGGGCTTTTGTAAGCCATAGTGCTCGTTTGTGGCGGTTGTCTCTTTGTTTGGTTGGTGTCTTTGGCTATGGTTGTAGGTTTGACTTTGGTGATTTTGTTTTGGCGGAATGTTGTCGAGTTGGAGATTGTGAGTATAGTGACTTCCATTCGGCGTTGGTGATGTGTGGACCGTATTTGGTGGAGTTTGAACCGCACTTGGAACTTGGTATTTGGTCTCCTACATTTGGGCATGTAGCAGCAGCATCGGGTGGCCGCTGAGCCCTGGACAGGCGCTCGTCGCCAGACCTGATGTTTAGTTGTTTCTACTGATCTCATTGGGCGCGGTGTGGAGACTTTTCAGGCACCCGACAGTGGTGGACCAAGCACCCGACAGGCATGGGTCAGGCGCCCGCCCGCAGTGGTTTTTTGTCGAAGTTTGTTGGCTCCGTAACAGGCACCCGACAGATATGCGTCAGGCGCCTGACGGGCCTGTTTGGCTGTGAGATTTTGCGGATTTTTACCTATAAATAGAATATTTTTCAGATGGTTTTTGGTATGACACTTGTTTTGAGCGACTCCAACCTGCATAAGCCTTCATTGGAGGTTCCGTTGGGAGGGATTTGGTGCCGAAGACATTCAGAGACTCAGATTTGATCCGGGAGAACGTTGAACGTTGTTTGGTACGAGATTCGTCGCCGTCTAGTTTGGTCCTCCTTCTTGGTTAGGTTAATCTATCCCTTTTGTTTACTGTTAGGGATTTGTTTCCTCTTCCGAAGGCACCGCTTTTATCATTGTTTGTGGTCTTTTTTGGTTGCCTTATTGTATGTACGCTCTCTATTGTTATGAATTTATTGGTTTTCCCGCCATTATTTTATTTGCATGATTTGATCTGTTGTTACCGTTCTTAAGTTAGTTGTTATTGATTGCTTCCGCTGCGTGGGGTGGTACTACATTCGCGTAGTGCTCCCGACTCTGGTCATAACAAATGTCTCATATAAAATGTGTTTAGACATTTTATCGTTAGATGGAAAAAAGATGCAAAAATATATTAGCCGTCAGATCGCAAATCATATTAGTCACGTACAGTTATCCTTAATCGCATCTCACCCACACCAAACCCTAATTACCATCAAACAATAATGCTCTCCCCCTCTCCACAAGGGCCACAACCATCCTCTATTTCATGAACAGAAAAGAACGACCGGCGGATTTTGGCGAAGGCAACGACCACGAGCAACGGGCAGAGTGGCAGCACGAGCATCCCCCGATAAGAGGAGTACCACTTACAAGATAAGAAATAGGAGTACCACTTACAAGATAAGAGGATGTTTATCGTGGCAATAACACGAGTATCCCCTAATTTTATTTATGGGGAAAGTTATATAGTCCACTTTAATGTAAGTGTTAGAGCATTTTCAATGGAGTAGATAAGTTAGTCATTAGTGTCAGTCTATAAATTTTTATTGAGTGAGGATGAAAAGGGTTGCTTCAATAGATACAATAACTTATCCAATAACTTAAAATTTATAACTCAGTCTATAAATAAAATAATAATAATAATAATAAATGAAAGCAATAAATGGTAGGAGATATGATATAATTTATTTACTCCATTTTAACATTCTTTTACCCATTAAAATATTAACTACATATCTCCATAAATATCCAATACATTTTTACCATTTGACAAGTTATATACGACATATTGACTAATTTTATAGTGTCCATTAAGGATGTTCATAACACACTATTCATCCCTATCATTATTCACCCACTATCACATTATCATATTGGCTCACTACTCATCTAATCTCAATATTTAATTAATCTTGATCAAACGACTCACAACCGTTCTCATTAATATTATCATATCTTGTCTATCTAACCCTCTCCTTCATTTATTTGGTCATCTGTTTATAATTTCGTGTTGCAGATACGTGCGAGTCGTATAAACTGACAACGTAGAAAAGAAGACCGGCTGGCGGCTGCTGCTGTGCTTCCTCTTCCTCCTGCCCCTGCTTAGTTCCCTTCCCTCCAATCCAATCCAATCCAAATCCACCAAAGCCTATCAGTTGTCTCCAATGGGGTTTCCTTATCTCGAAGCTGTCGTCGGTACATCAATTCGTCTCCCACCCTACTACCTGTATATGAATTTTCTTTCTTGGGTCTTTGATTTTTCATCTGGGGGTCTCCCACTTTGTTCCTTTTTCTCAGAAATCGTCTGGGAAATGGCCATGGCGGTCTCTGTCCAGCCATCAACCTTATTGTGCTGCAGGGTTGTATTATGCCCATTTGGATTGATTCCATAGATCTTCTTCAATTTTCATTGTTTTTGCTTGCTGGGTTTAAGGGTTTATTGCTCTGGAAGTGTGGGATTTTTATGAATTAGGGTTTATGCTTCTTCTTTTTTTATTTATTTATCTCCTGTTGTGTAATGTGCGCTGCGGGAATCTAGTTGGACGATGATTATGCTGGTGGAATAGTAATTTGGAGATGGCTTGAGACTAATTGGTGTTAGGATACATTAGGGTTATTTACAAAGCGGAGAAATTT
The DNA here is from genome assembly GCA_028571145.1 of Dionaea muscipula. Lineage (NCBI taxonomy): Eukaryota > Viridiplantae > Streptophyta > Magnoliopsida > Caryophyllales > Droseraceae > Dionaea > Dionaea muscipula. Next base: position 5,517 of record JAOWBR010180540.1, read on the forward strand.
AACTGAGTTTAAGGTGCAGCATCCATGATAAATTTGGAGTTGAGAAAGAGAATGGAATTCGGGGCTTTTCATTACATTGTTGATTTCCTGATAGCGTTAAAAGTGGTCTTGATTATGGTTTCTGTCTTTCTTGTGTCTAGGCTTTATGATACTGGTGTACATCTTCGAAACTTATTTGGATTTGCGGCAACATGCTGCATTGAAGCTGCCAACGCTTCCTAAGCCTCTTGTGGGAGTAATCAGCCAAGAAAAATTCAAAAAATCACGTGCATATACACTTGATAAAAGGTTCGCCTATGAGAAAGAAAGCGATATGTGTGGTTATTTCTTGCTTGTAATGACTAATCAGTCAACTGTCCATAATAATGCTAACTCACTGGTCCTCACAGATTTCTTTCTCTTTTTGTGGCAGCAACTTCCACTTTGTACATGAGTTTGTAAGCATAATATTGGAATCTGCAATTTTGTACTTCGGTATATTGCCCTGGTTCTGGAAGGTCAGTGATATATCATGTATTCTTTGAGAGAGGACTATCTGTTGCTGCAGTGCTTCCTCTAAATAACCCTCTTTTTTTGTTTAATACAGAAGTCTGGTGAATTTCTGCTACACGTTGGCCTGAATTCAGAGAACGAGATATTTCACACTTTGTCTTTTTTGGCGGGTGTCATGATATGGTCACAGGTATAAAAAGCTATCTAAGTTAAAGTATGCTGTGAAAATGGATATCATGGTATCCCTTTTGTTTTATTTAGCCTCATAGATATCTATATGCTGCTAAGTTGATTTTCTTTTTCGTATGTACTTTTGCTTTGAGCTCTGTATTAGGTTGTTAAAGAGTAGTTCTGATCAGTTATTATAGTTGAGACAATTATAATCAGAATGTGAGAATAAGAATGGATGCCAGGGAATTGGAGTGAGAGAGACTTAACCTTCTTTAAGCTATCTTTCGAAATAGTTATACTTTAGAAGTCCAAATGATGCACAATAGAGGTTTTGCTTTAAACAAACTCTTTTATTCAACAGAAACCAAAATGAACTTTTTTTTTCTAATTTTCCCCTCAACTCTGTTGATTTGACACGACAGTGTTGAGACCATATTGTTCTTCTTGTCGCAATACCATCACCATCATGATTCATCATCAGCAGCAACACGACTACTTTCCGGGTCGGCCACAAGTATCCGTTGGAGACATATCCGTAGGATACATGTACACATGATCTAACAAATATAGTGCTTTTGCCGTCGGCTACCTAACACGTCTGTCGGCTACCTAACACGCATGCGTGTTATGTTGAGAAAGAACCTAGTGGATTCCCTAGGGATTATGTTGAGAAACATTACCGTTGTTGTGAACTGCGACACTTAGAATTGGATTTCAATTTTCAACTGCTGTGTTTGGAATTCTTTTTGTAACCGTTTATGCTATTCTATAACTGTAGTAAGTCACTTCAATGCAATTTGTGATTTGGATAGTCAGTATTGACACCTATCTTGTGATGTCACTTTGCAGATTACTGATTTACCTTTTTCTCTTTACTCAACTTTTGTAATTGAGGCACGCCATGGCTTTAATAAGGTGAGCATACTCGCTTCAATCCTCTTGTGTTGCTTCTTTTGGTTTTGGTATGCTAATTTAGAAGTGTTAGTTATTTGCCTTGATTTCCATCCGACGGAGAGATATTTTTGCATTACCTTTTGTCTTTTACTTCTTATATCATATGCTGGGATACCCTGGTCTAATATTTACTACACTTTGGCAGCAAACTGTATGGTTATTCTTTAAAGATATGTTGAAGAGCATTGTGCTATCAATTGTGATTGGGCCTCCCATTGTTGCTGCCATCATTATAATTGTACAGGTACCATTCACATGCAATCATCAGGCCGTGTAGTTTGGCTAGTTACTTAAATACTCATAATCTGTACATCTACATGGACCTTGGAAAACTATTTATCTCATAGTTAATATGCTAGCTATATGTTTGAGCTTTTAACCTTTCTTGGCTGACAGTTTTCCTTATTGCATGGAAGCAGAAAGGAGGTCCTTACTTGGCCATTTACCTGTGGGGATTTATGTTTGCTCTGAGTATCGTGATGATGACTATTTATCCTATCCTAATTGCCCCACTTTTTAATAAGTTCACTCCAGTAAGTGCTTTCTTTGGTATTCTTTGTCTTTGCACCTGTATGTCAGAATAAGCCTTTTGTTCTAATTGTCGTCGTGTCCTTGACAATTGAGAATAGCTTCCTGATGGAGAGCTGAGGGAGAAAATTGAGAATCTTGCATCCTCATTGAAGTTTCCCTTGAAGAAATTGTTCGTTGTCGATGGATCTATGAGGTCAAGCCACAGCAATGTGAGGATTGCACTGCATATATTAGTTTTCCTGCGTACATACTGTTCCTCTTGGCTATTCTTTGGACACTGTTGGCGAATTCACCAACAGTTTTTAGCAATGCAGTGATATCATATTACTACAGCTAACACTATCCAGCATCTTACTTGCCATATTTTCATTCTTGTGTTCTAACGGTGCTGTTAACTTGCAGGCCTATATGTACGGATTCTTCAATAATAAGCGAATTGTCCTGTACGACACATTGATTGAGCAGGTAAATGTTTCAACCTATCACTCATAATTGTCTTCCCCGTTTGCATCATTTTTTAGTGTAATTTGTCTCAGCAGTTATACAAGGATGGGCATTTTCCTCTGTTCCTACATGTGTAACATCTATCCTTGTCCCGATGGGCTGTGACTTAATGAGGGATGTTGCTGCCTGGGGGTAAATATTCAGCAAAATCAGGTTGACATTCAATTAGGTTTAAGCAGTGTCATGGCATCCTTGTGGAGATTTGATTAGGTCATAACCTGACTATCAACAATGTGTCTTAATATAAAAATTCTAAATGGTGGTTCATAACAATGCTCCAGCCATGGATTGGGTAACTACTGGCAATTCTGGAGTGTTATTGTGGCACTCACTGGCTGCTACCGAGATTTCATGTTATTCTGCTCGGTAATGTGTGCTTCAATTTGCTTTGAAAAACTAAACAAAAAAAATATGACAGGTCTATAAAAATGAGGTAAAATCTGATGTTGGGATACTAAACAGAGGCAGAGGTTCCTTTCTGTTCACGTCAAATGTTTCTCGAAGGGATGGACATGTAATGAGAACAATGTGTTTATGGTAAAGAACAGCCATTTTCTGCTTTTGAACATGATATGGTATGATTAATTTATGGGTTATCCATCCGTCACTTTTGCTTGTTGCACCTGGAACAAGAACATGAGTCTAGTGGAGATATTTTTGGATACACCAGTCAGGCACTCAGGCTTAATCAGGGGATGAATGTTTTCTTGTGTTCCAATTTTATGTTTGAAAGACACCGGAGAGGAAGTGGACTCGTTTTGAAGGAAAACAAAGCAAGTAGGTGAATAATTTAGATAAAGTGTCACGAAACTTTCTTGTCGATTACTTGATTGGATCATGAGGTGAAAAGAGAACAAGAAGATGACGGAAATGGTCAATATAAAACTGAAGTAGAAAATGCTTATTTTCCTATTTGTTTGTGTATGTTCATCTCTCCATCTTTTTCTCTTTGCTTGTGATGACATAGAAGGCCGTCTTTTTTTTTCCTTTATTCTGCGGGAGGTTGTGGTCGCTAACGTAATAATGGGGAGGTATGGCTATGGATGACCATAGGTATCTGTGATGATTTTTCATTACTCTTTTGTGTCCGGATATGCAACACCCCCAAAGTGAGAGAAGGTTATGAGATTTGATGCGGGATTATATCAAAACCTAGCTAGCTACTTTTGAAGTACTGAACGCATAAAAAAATGCTCCGCAATTAATTGTGCTTGATCGAAGGCAGCATAAGGATGGGTGACCTCTTGGGAAACAACTACTCGGATACAAGGCTGATAGTCGGTTCCGTATCAAGTCATGATAGGCGGTCGCACGCTCTGCAGTCGGCAGTGGACCCAAGGTGTAAGAATTTGGTATAAGACGTTGAGGCACTGAGACGGGAGGATGCGTGGAGTGAGCCACCTTTGGAGTCCCAACCGCCTGGCGACGATGATGATGGGCCTTGTCGATGGCAAGGATTTGAGTGGGGGGATAATGTAATACCCCAAGAGTGAGAGAAGCTTATAAGATCTGATGTAGAGACATGACTAGCTACTTTTATGGTAGTAGAGGTTAAAATAACTACATAGTTAAGCGTGCTCAAGCCACGACAACACCAAGATGGATGACCTCTTGGGAAGCAGCTACCCGAGCACAAGGGTTGATAGTTATTCTCCATATCAAATCATGATAAGCAGTCGCAGGCTCAAGTCCAGATAGTGTTGATTGAAGGTCGAGTCCCCTACATCATATTATGATGTACATATCTGATTTATTTAGTTTAATGTTGTTCTTCCATCTCCGATAATGTTTTACGTCACGCTATATAGCTTATGAATGGCCATCTGCAATTGTATCGTCTGAGTGTATCTTTGTCGCTGGAGCTATGAATCCAAACTCGTTCTTTTATTAACCAAATTTACTTGAGCACTCGCTGTTACAGTGCAAAGTCATGGACGAAGTTGTTGCTGTTATTGCACATGAACTGGGGCATTGGAAGCTCAATCATACCATGTACTCCTTCATTTCTGTTCAGGTATATATACATATACATATATATATATATACACACACACACACTGCCAAGGACTTCCTTTTTCGTGGGTATTGTATTCTTTGGCTCGCTCATAAAGGAAAATCAAAAGACCTTGTCTGATTTCTGTTTACCTCCTCTTACACGGGGGCACGGTGCAGATTCTCACATTCTTGCAATTTGGAGGTTATACACTTGTGAGGAACTCCAGGGATCTGTTCCAAAGTTTTGGATTTGATTCACAGCCCGTGCTGATCGGACTTATTATTTTTCAGGTTCCGGTCATCTAAACTTATACAAAGTGATGCAAAAATATGTTTACATTTCACCTCACCCTATTAATTTGCATGGCAACTGTACAATGTGCAAGGGAGTATAATGTTTTATTTTGCTCGGTTGTATCATTTGTTGAATCTATTATTTCTTTGCAGCACACGGTGATTCCACTTCAACACATTATTAACTTTGGCATGAATCTCATAAGTCGGTCGTTTGAATTTCAGGTGATATTTTATTTTATTTGCTTATTTCTTCTTCGCTTCTGTAATTTTTTTTATTAAGGAAGAAGG
>JAOWBR010180551.1:0-10747 GCA_028571145.1 Dionaea muscipula
CTACAAAGAACTTGGAAAAGAATATTCTCTCAAATTATCATTAATCAAAGTGTTAAATCATCAAAATAGGTTTTACAAGGCTTTAAATAGCCTCAATAATCTAAGGGGATTAAAAGGAAACAAATAATCGTCAAATATCTTAAAATCGACGCAGTCGGCATGCTAAACACGGCCATGTTCAGATTCGACCCGCCCATGTCAAGGAAATCACGTTGTGGAATAAAAACACCAGGCACGGGTGTGCTTAGGAACACGGCCCGGCCGTGTGTGCCGGGCACGGGCGTGATTAAGAACACGACCCAACCGTGTGCGACACTGTCGCCTTGACGCAAATTTCATGAATTTTGGCACGGGTGTGTTGAGCAACACACCCCTTCCCTTCTGGCCGTGCCCAGCCCAGGAATGGGATCCTCGCTTCCGTTTATCTTCGTTCCGTTCCGCGCTCGTCCGTCTTCCTCTGTGGTGACTTTACTAATATTCCAAAGGCATCTAGGTTCGTTACCAAGCATCCATGAATGAGTTGATGCGCGACAAACCAATCCGACATAGGCATCTTGAACCGCCTTGGTACGCGCTCGAGTCATTGGGCCGGTGGGGATTGGCAACGGATCGTCGTCGTCGAGAGTGAGCCGGGCAGGATCATATCACTCAACACCTGTGGCTCCAAGATGTTGGTGGCGTCCTTATGTCTGTGGCGTGACCAAAATGCCCACGGCGTAGGAGTGTCTGTGGCGTGACTTAACTGAATGGTATGATTTATGCCATTGGCGCTTCTATGTTGTAGGCTCATAAACTTATGTCGCCACGTATCCTTATGGTGCAAGTAAGTCAAGGTGAAGCCTTTGGCAGAGCTTAACACCCGTGGCGGCAATGACTGATACCGATGGCGCCAAATAGCCTTTGTAGCGTGAGAAAGTCAAAGGCGAAGCCTTTGGCTATATTCAACACTGCCATGTACCCTTATGGTGTGAGAAAGTCAAAGGCGAAGCCTTTGGCTATGCTCAACACCCATGGCGTTAAGGCCTACAATGATGGCGCTATGCAGTCTTCATGGCGTCGCCACCGAATGAATGCCCATGGCGGGAGGTAACTAAGGTTATACTCGACGCCACAGGTCATTCCCATACCAACGCCACAAATCCAATTTCCTTTATCATCACCACAGAATCTATACCCATGGCGTGAGACAGACAAATGCTCAACGCCACAGGTCATGGACTGACCAATGCCACAGGTTATGGATTGACCACAGGTTATGGACTAACCAACGCCACAGGTTATAGACCCAAATTATTGAAATAATCCAACAATAGAAGCACATATATGGCTAATCGTTGGCCACCTGTTTCTATAAACAACATGCAAGTAAAATCTTTCAAATTGAAAGATACAATTTGCACCTACAATTTGGAAGATGCAATACAAAGGAAACTGGTGCAGTAATAGCACTACCGAGGACCGAGGGTGGACACAGAGACCTCATTTGCAGACCTTGTACCTGACATATCGTTTGATTGATTGGATTCATTTATGCTGCAATAATGCGGAAGAGTGCGTGCCTTTGTGTCATCCATACTAAATACGAAGGGTGGCCTTGAAGGATGTGGTAGAGTGATCGAATGGCTACTAAGCATAGGAACAACAGATGACATATTTGGCCTCAGTACATCGTTCTCTTGAACACATAACAGTGCAACGTTGATGCATCTCAATATCATGTCAGTGTCGGCGTGAGACAATAGTTTTCCATCCACCAAGTTTAAGGGCGTGCCTTGCAACCAATTCACCCATGCCTGCAGCAAGGAAGAAAGATTTAAGTATCAATCAATGCTTCTCCTAATAAGATGCGAATAATTAATAATGGGAGTATTCATTTACGTGTAATATCTTTATTGATTGATACTCACAAAGCCAAGAAGGCCGTCTTCATCCCCGCCTATTCTAAATCGAGTGATCTTCTGGCCACTTATGATCTCGAGAACCAACACCCCAAAGCTAAAGATGTCTAACTTGACAGAGAATTGCCCGTACAGCACATACTCTGGGGGCATATAACCACTGCATATAAATTATTTCATAGGTTAAGTCTAGTGTGACTAATGCAAGTTAATTTGCAGTTGCTTGAATTACAAGAGGCTGACAGAAGGACTTACTATGTCCCAACAGGTTTGGTTGTGTCCAGTTGAGCTTGATTCAACTGGAACATCCTTGCCGTACCAAAATCTGAAATCTTGGGGTTCATTTCTACATCAAGTAGTACATTGCCTGCTTTTAGATCACGATGGACAATTCGAATGTGAGAGTCTTGATGCAAGTAAAGCAGCCCCCTTGCTATGCCGAGTATGATTTTGTAACGCCTTTCCCAATTCAAAAGTGCACTCTTGATGGGATCTTCATAGTCAGATAGATATAAGGGCAGGTAAGTAATTAAGATTGGGAAAATCTCGTTAAGGTTTGAAACACTTGATCCCTGAAAATAACCCAAATGGAACCATACCAAACAGGAAGTCGTCCAAGCTTTTGTTTGGCAAAAACTCATAGATCAAAATTCTTTCTTTTCCATCGGAACAAAAGCCAAGAAGTCGAACCAAATTCCTATGATGAAGCTGGGCTACTATTTGGACCTCATTCCTGAATTCTTCTGCACCATGTGCCGAGAAATTGAATGGTCTCTTTACTGCTATCTCTTGCCCATTGGAAAGAGTACCCTGAATATATGACACTGATAGAAAAATGAATCACTTGGATAGAAAATGTTTCTGACTCTGTGTCAAGTTTATAGAACTGCATCATTAAACTATTTAATTGCAACGGATCCGTGATCCCTAAAAGTTTGCCTCGTCAATCACAATTTTGCATCTGGTACTACCTTACCTATGTTAGTTCATGGTATGCGAGGAAATGAATTATAATGAACCCCACCTCGTAGTTATGTCATGAAGGAGCTAGTGGAAGAACATGGTTGGTCATGTACCTTGTAAACCATAGCGAATCCACCTCGGCCAAGTTCGTTGGCAACGGAGAAGTCGTTTGTTGCAGCTCGGATAGTACGGAGTTCAAATTGCAAACAATCTGCACTGCCAATTTCAGCCTGAACACCGTGAATTGGAGAAGGGAGAGACAAATGGATTCCAGACAAGAACAAGTATCAGAAATAGGGTATTGCGACCCATAGTGATTCAATATTATATATCTACTTTCTATATGTATCTACTGTCTCATACGCACATTGGTAAGTCTGTTTAAATAGAATGACTGACTCACTTTTTGTTTCTTGAATGTTATTCTTCTTTTCCGGAGGTGGTGGATGATAGTCCCTAGAACCACGGATAAAACTACTGGGACAATAATTGCAGTAATCAAATTTCTAGTTCTGATAGTCCCTGCAAAATCCAAAATGAATTGGATATATATCGATTAAAAAAAATATATATATGCTAAGGAACTTAAGCAAACCATTAATTCTGTAGCCTAGCAAACCATTAGCATGAAATTGAAACCGCAAACCTGTGTCATTACTGTCAATGCTTTTGGGAGAAGGAGCAGGAGATGCTAGTGATGGCGGCGAAGGCAGGGTATTTGAGTCCCAGAAGATGTACTGCTCGTATGTAATGCTACAGCTTGGCAGTATTACTCGGCATCCTATCTTCCCACCACAACAACTAGGAATACCGTCCATAGCTGCTCCAAGGCAATCGTAGCAATCCGGCTTGGACAAATCCGGGGTGCACTGCGTAAGTGCAAAAAGTCTCTGCTCATTGTTGAAAGAATCGGTGAAGTTATCTTCATCGACTGCAAACTTGAGTTGATCATCACCCGATGCAGTCATATTCCTCAACTTCCCAAGCAGTGCAAATACCGTCCTGTTGAACGTATTCACATCCGTATCCAAGTCCCTATTGGACAGGCAAAACGAAGGCCTAGTATCTTGGACACCAAATATATCACGATTTGAGTACCTTATCATGCAAGCGTCATACCATCCCATGGCCTCGCTCTGGGTAGGGCAGTCCACTGTGATCCTCCTAGCTGCATCCTGCAGACAAGGGTGACAGTCTTCGGGGCCTAGATCTGATCCCCTGCATAGTGCGATACCATAGGCCTTGTCGGGTCCCTGCAGGCCCGCAGTGAGGTTGTAGAACCCGTAGGTGTTTGGTGTGGCGGAGGATAAGGAGGAGAGGAGGTTGTTGAGGTTTGTCCTGTAAGTGCTGTTGATAGTGTAGTTGTCGCCGGAACAGCGATGGAACAGGAACTCTGGCGGAAGCTGGGCGGTGGTGGTCCGAGGATGCAACAGGGAAATGGGAAGAAGAAGAAGAAAAACAAGGAGTAGCTTCGAATCTTCCATGATTCGTTTGATTAGCTTCTTTTTTAGTCGTTGAAATACAGTGCGAATTGTTATTTTCGATGGATATCATGTAAAGCGAGGTTGAAGACTTGAAGTCAACTAAGTGTGCAAGATTGACCACCACCTGTGATTATTAAGACAACGGCTTGGTTCGATCTTGAAGGAAGGGAACCAGTCGGTCAAAAGAAAGAGCCAGTCGTTAAGGAAAAAATGAAACAGAAAATGAATTGGCTTTTCAATTATTAAACTGCTGTGCCTCACTATTACAATAGAATGGATATTTATACTTGATAGTCATATACTAACCAACCAACCACCCATAACAGCACATGTCATAGTATCTATATAACCAAGCTTATATTCTAACAAAGCCCCCCTTAAGCTTGGTTTGGTAATATTCCCAACAACCTTCTAAAACGAGTGAATTGAGCATATCCAAGGGGCTTCGTCATCACATCAGCTATTTGCTCTTGCGTTTTCACATACTCGAGCTCTATTTCTCTTTGAGCTATAGCATCCCGAAGAAAATGAAAGCGGACATCAATATGCTTGCTTCGGTCATGATAAATCGGGTTTCGGGCTATAGCAATGGCTGATTGATTGTCCACACACATGGTCATTGGCTGCTTCTGATTCAAATGCAACTCACCTAAAAGCTTCTTCAACCAAAGTACATGACTTATACAGCTAGCTGCCGCCACATATTCGGCCTCCGATGAAAAAAGTGCAACGATGGGCTGCTTCTTGGATGCCCATGAGATTGCCGCAACTCCAAACATGACCGCATACCCTGTCGTGCTCTTCCTTTCATCATAATCTTCGGCCCAATCAATATCGCTGTAGGCCATCAACTGGAAGTCAGCAATTGAAGAGCTTTACTGTTGCAGCAGGAAACCACAAGCCCAAATTGAGAGTACCTTTCAAGTATCGAATGATACGTTTACAAGCTGCCCAATGCTCCATAGTAGGCCTTTGCATGTATCGGCTCACTAGTCCCACGGCGAATGCAACATCCGGTCTTGTGCACGTGATGTATCGGAGACTCCCACAACACTCCTATACCGTGAAGCATCGGCCAACACCACTGATTCATCACTTCTTTGAAGAGTCCCTGCAGCCATAGGGGTGTTGTCAGCTTTGCTTTGTGCCAAACCAACTTGATTAATCACCTTCTTCGCATAATGCTGCTGGGAGACAAAAATACCTATTGTTCGCTGCTCTACTTCAATACCTTAGTAATGACTCATTAAACCAAGGTCTGTCATATCAAATCTTGTCACAAGCTTCTTCTTCTTAAACTCATCAATCAGCTGAAGGGAGTTTCCTGTGAGCAAAAGATCATCTACATAAACACAAACTATCACAATCTCTCCTTCCACCATTCTCACATATACCGCATATTCATGTGGGCATCTTTCAAATTTCATTTCACGTAGATAGGCATCTAAGGTGGTGTCCAAGTCCGGGGAGCTTGCTTCAACCCGTAAAGGGCCTTGTTCAACTTGAGTACTTGATGCTCATGGCCTTTCACTTCATAGCCACTTGGTTGTTGAACTAAAACATTCTCTTCCAATACTACATTCAAAAACGCTGTTTTAAAGTCCATGTGAAATACTTTCCATCCATGATAGGCGGCTAAGGCAATGAACAACCTTACCGACTCCATCCTTGCAACCGGGGCGAAGACTTCTTGGTAATCAAATCCCATTTGTTGGTTGTACCCTTTCGCGACTAACCTTGCTTTGTGCTTGAGAATAAACCCATCAACATTTCTCTTGATCTTGTATAGTCATCTTACTCCCAAAGCTTTTGCACCAGCTGGAAGATCGGCTAATTGCCAAGTCCCATTCTTCTCTATGGATCGAATCTCATCATCCATGGCACGTTGCCAATGTATGTCTTTCACTGCCTCCTCAAACTTGAGAGTTTCACAGTCCACATGTAAACAAAACAAAGAAAAATTCTCTTGATTATCAGTAACATCATAAATCTCCTATAGGGACCTCATTCTTGGATGTGCATCATTCATTTTTGGACAATCTGAATTCTGTCCAAGAACTGAATAATCAGAATTCTATCCCGAGTTCTGTTGTTACTGTTCATGCTGCTCAGAGATTTCAAGGAACACCCCATTACCACTCTGCATACTACTCTCGCTACCTTCCCCTGCAGCTGAGGAATCTGGCTCAAGCGAAAGACCAACACTCAGCTCATCATCAGCTGCATTTGAACCATTAGAAGTTGCAGGAAACAACAAATCCCATGCTTGTGCTGCTGGCAGTGCATTGGCTGTTTTAAATTGTGTCCAATCCCATACATAACTCTCATCAAACTTGCAGTCACGGCTTGTAATTACTTGCTTTGTCACGGGATCAAACAACTTATAACCCCTTGATGATGAGTCATATCCCACGAACATGTATTGTTTGCTTCTATCATCTAGCTTTTTCCGCAGCTAAGATGGTACATGGACAAACACACGACTTCCAAAAACCTTCAAGTGACTTATCCGCGGCTTGTTCCCTGTCCATACTTCTTGTGGAGTAACATCACCCAAGCTCTTTGAGGGAGATCTATTCATCAAATAGACCGAGCATGCAGCAGCTTTAGCCCAAAGCTCCAAAGGAAGCTTTTTGTTCTTCAACATGGTTTTAACCTTGTTCATAATTGTACGGTTTCTTCGCTCCATAAGTCCATTTTGTTGCGGAGTGTATGGAAGTGTCACAAGCTTTCTAATCCCGTTCATAGAACAGAATTGCTAAAACTCTGTGGAGCAAAACTCACCTCCACGGTCTGTCACAAGAGATTTGATCTCACAGCCCACTTGTTTCTTTACAAGAGCTTTATATTGCTTGAACTTAGTGAATGCCTCAGATTTCTCTTTAAGAAAAAATATCCAAGTCTTTCTACTTCTATCATCGACAAAGAGTAGAAAGTACCGATTGCCTCCATAAGATGGAACATGTAACGGACCACATACATCACTATGAACAACCTCTAGCAAGTGTTTAGCCCGCGGCCTAGGCTGTGTGGAGGAGCTTTTCCTGGTTTTTTTTCCAACCATACAAGCATCACACAAAGAGAGCTCTTTACATTTGATAGTTGGCAACCCAATCACCATTTCATTCCTATGCTTCAACAGCAAAGCATCAAAATTCAAATGCCCTAACCGATCATGCCAAAATCATTCAGACTTATCCACTGCTGCTTGCATACACAACACATCTGCAGCTTAGATGGGCAGCAAAAACATGCAGTTTCTTGACATTTTCACTCGAGCAATCATTCTTCCTTTGCCATCTCTCAGTGTCAGTTCTTTTCCACGCATCACTATCTCAAACCCCTTTTCCATTAGTTGACCCAAACTAAGGATGTTGGTTCTCATCAAAGGAACATAATAAACATCTGAAATCTAGTCACTGTTGCCATTCTTCATTCTAATCTGAATGCTTCCCCTGCCCTGAACAGGAACTTTAGACTGATCACCAAAGGAAACCATCCCCTTGACCGATTCATCAAGATTAGAAAACATTCCTTTTTCACCACTCATATGATTGCTAGCCCCTGAATCTAGACACCACAAGAATTGCTTATTCTCTCCTATTGACATATTCAGTGGATTTTCACAGGCTAGGAGCAGGGTAGGTTCTTTCTTTATGACACACTGTTGTGTAAAGCTTTCTCCAATATTAGCATTCTCATCCACATACTTTTTCCCATGATAACATTCAGAAGCAAAGTGGCCATACTTCCTACAATTGAAGCATTGGATGTGGGATTTGTTACCTCTTCTTTTACTCATGGGGCTACTTTTTTCTTGACCTTCCCAGCCAGCAGTACTGTGCTGTTTTGATTGTTCTTCATCATTTGACTGATTTTGAGAGTTGCCCATGTTCTTTCCTCTGCCTCTAAATCCTCTAGTATGACAACCTTTTCTTCCTCTGCCTCGAATGAACCGGGTATGAATGGTTGTTTCATCAACCTCAGATTCTTTGATCTTGGCATGAAGAACCTATTCTTGATCTGCTGAATCCTTCTTTCTACGGGCCAACTTTTCCTCATGAGCAATAAGAGATCCTAAGAGTTCTTTGACCGTGAGTTTGGTAACATCTTTGGCCTTCTCTATTGCCACCACAATGTAGTCGAATCGGTCATCAAGGGCTCTAAGAATTTTCTCCACAATCTTGATTTCTTCAACCGTCTCACCATTGTGCCTAAGCTGGTTCACGACACCTTGAACACGAGAAACAAAATCAGCTACTGACTCACCCTTCTTTTGTTTCAATTCCTCGAAATCACCTCTTAGGGCTTGCAATCGCACCCTCTGGATTTTCTCTTCTCCTTTGAAGGTCGATTTCAGCATATCCCACGCTTCCTTGGCTGTGTGCACCCCAACAATTTGCTCAAAATTGGAGTCATCAACACCTTGCTGAATGATTGATAGAGCTTTCTGATCTCTTACCTTGGCTTCTCTCTGCAGCTTGGCCGATGTCGCCGTGGCCAGCAATTCCTCGATTCCTGATTCAACGGCATCCCCGACATCATGTCCACCCAAGTAGGTCTGCATCTGAATACTCCAACGATTGTAGTTGTCACCGGCAAGATGAGGAAAGGGAAAATTGGACGTAGCCATGACTCGAATCAAATCTTGAGTTTCTGCAACTCACGGGTTTTCTTGTGATTTGGCTCTGGGTTCTCTCGACTTTTTTTCCTCTGGTTCTCAGCTCTGTTCTTTATTTAGCTCTGATACCACTTTGAAGGAAGGGAACCAGTCGGTCAAAAGAAAGAGCTAGTCATTCAAGGAAAAAATGAAACAGAAATTGAATTGGCTTTTCAATTATTCAACTGCCGTGCCTCACTATTACAATAGAATGGGTATTTATACTTGATAGTCATATACTAGCCAACCAACCACCCATAACAGCACATGTCATAGTATCTATATAACCAAGCTTATATTCTAATAGATTTGTCATGTTAATCATTCCTAACATGTCATGTTAATTCTCTGATCTTTGAATATTTCAGTGCTGAGTTGGACCTAATCATTGACTCGGTTGGGCTAGGCAGGCTAGGTTCGATCCTTATCAACCAATCTTGTCCCGGACTCACTTCAGTTCGGCTAGCTATATGTAACACGACTTGAGGAAATTTAAAACACAGTAGATTTCAAAGGATCAAATTTTCCAATGCGCGAGTAAGTATTATACGAGTAGTTTAATAAATAGTGCACGTTTATATTTAACATGGGTTGGATTAAATATAAATCCCAGTGTCCATGTAGACTAGATCCTTTATGTTAAAAAGATATGACACTGGATGCACTTAGTTAAAACCTCTGGAGCTTAATTTATAAATATAAAGTTTGCCTCTAAGGTTCCTGTTGCAACCCGGAACCTCCTAGCTGACGAAACTGGAACTGTGTGCACCAACATGCGGAACAAAAGGAACGAACTAAACAATAATCAATAACCAAGCAACTAAACAAAGGGACAGAAATAAACAAAATGGAGACGACACCAGATTTATATTGGAAAACCCAAATTGGAAAAAATCAGTGTAGCCACAAGGCTCAGATTATCCACTATGAAGAAGAGAAACAAATTTGTCGGCGTACAAAATAGAGCACAAAACTTCCGACTTCAAGAACTTCTTGAAGGAATGTGAAAGCCCTAACAAATGCCTTCACTAACAAATCTTAAATATCAAATATTAGTCTTAAGTATAAAACAAATGTTCTCCAAAATGTTCTCTCTCTTCAAAATCCATAAAAAATTTACTTTTATAGGTCACTAGCAAGGAGGAGTTGATACCGAGTACTCGGTACCTACGGGTCTGGTCAGCACCGCCCTCGAGGAGTCGGCACCGCCCTCGAGGAGTCGGTACCTACCGACTACTCTACTCGTACCGACTCCTCTCCAAAAGTACCGACTTGAGCTTCCAAGCCGATCTCGTCCATGATTTCCAAAATCACGTCTGTTCTTCTGCATGGAGTCGCTCAAGTATCACAAATCTCCACCTCCATGACATGCCAACCAATCATTAATTTTTGTAATCTGCCATGTCACTACTGTACCGAACGAGATCGCAATACAGCAAGTGTACTGCCTTCGTTTGTAGTAATAAAAAGATCGAACTCAAAGGAATTATCCGTAACGAATGTTCACCAATTCCATGGACTTAACTCAGTGAAGTTGTCGAATAAAAAGTATTGTGCATAAAATTTAAACACTGGAAATTGAATGGCAGTATTAAAAATGCAATCCTCTTGTGCGATTTCCCCACGACCAGTGCCACTCAACAACCAACCCAAGTGCTATGGGTTAGGCAGTGAGGCAGGATTCGATCCTAAAGATCGCCAACCAACTCCCTCAGAATTAACCTGGGAGTGATAGGGTTATC
>JAOWBR010180562.1:0-10747 GCA_028571145.1 Dionaea muscipula
ACACCACCAAATCATCCACAAAATCGAACTCACATCCAAATCAACCACAAAATCATGAAATCTAGGTAAATAAAAGGCCGATCAAAGCTTACCCACGTCGTTGGTCGTCGATGGTGTTGATTTCCATTCGTCGGTGCTCGTCGGTGGTGGTGGAAGAGGGAATTGATGGGGAAGAGGGTGGTGGTGGTCGTCGGTGATGGTGGTGGTCGTCGGTGGTGGCCTTCGTTGGTGGTGGCGGCTTCGATGGTGGTGGTGGTCGGTGGTGGCAGCCGGAAATCGTGGAGGAGGAAGAAGTGAATCGAAAATTGGTGGAGGAGGAAGACGAAGGGTTCTGTGATTTATGATTGAAATAATGACCGAAATGTAGTATACTACCGTTCGGTCCCTTTTTTGGCATCCGAACGGGCGAACGGTAGTATACTACCGTTTTCATTCAAGTATTACGGAAGTATACTACCTTAAGGTTAAAATGGTCCAAACAAAATAGTCAGGGTGTGCCCGACAGTCGGGGTGTGCCAAAAGAAAGTAGCATTCCCATTTCTTTCATTAATTAAATGGGCTAAATCACCAACACCTACTAGTCCATGGGAAAAAATGGCTATTAGGCCCTAAAGTCCAAGATGGGGTTTACTTTTCTCTACAATTTGAGCTAACGTGATGATAACACGCGTTGTCGGGTGTGCTATATTTAATATTTATAAATTTAAACGACTTACTTGCTAAGAAGTTAGCAGCGAGTCGAGTGTCGATCCGCAGGGACAGTGTAAATTCTCACAGTTGAATTGATTAATGTTCCTAGAAAGATTTATTGAAACGGGGTTTCAATTGGGGTCTAAACGATAATTAAAGTGCAAGAAAATAAAGGATAGACGTCACGGTGAGGCGACGACTCAAACCTAAGACGAAACAAACGCAGTCGTTCAAACGAGGCTGGTCACGGCTGTGATAGAACATCATGGTCGTGACGCCTTATACTGGTCACAGTCGTGACTGAGAGTCACAGTCGTGTCTTCTTCCGAGTCCTTCGGGGCTGTGCAAACTTGAAACCAAGTCGCGCATAGTTTAGGGGATAAATCAGTTCAGCCTATTTCGTGTTTAAGCAGATCGAATATTAAGGTTGGATCATCGATTGTTTGTTTGATTCGTTTAAAACTCATTAATCATGAAAATCAAACTATCTGTTTGTCATAAACGGTAAAAAAAATACAATCAACGAAAAGAGTTTAACGACCAGTCAAAGAAAGATCGCTAATCAAGTTCAGTTTTGCACAAATCACAACCCTACGACTAACAAAAATCAATCGTACGCTCGATTTACAAATCTTTGCGCGCGGCATACATAAAAATTATAACTTTTGGAGACAAAGCCTAAATTAGAAATACCAAACGTGTGGATTCGTTTGCTGATCGTCTCGCAGGTATATTCTCCCCGCCGAGTGCTTTTGGATGCTTGTTGTCGTCTCTGCAAGTTCTCCCGAAGTGGATCTCGTCTTCAAGGACCTCTCGGGTGCTCTGCTGCCGTCTAGGGTTTGAATCAGGAAGAGAGCGGCACAATCTGCGGATTACAGATTAAATAAGCAACGCACAGGGGCTGGTCACGGTCGTGACACCCCTGTCACGGCCTTGACTAGCTCATCTTTGGGCTGGGCCGCGTCTGCTCTTCATCGGACGCGTCCGGACGAATTCCTGAGCCTTCGGGCTCGCATGTCAGCATAAATAACGTCCCGGATCATCGCTCCATGGTCCGCTAACATCCCTAGGCGCAGTCAACCTGAAAAATCATCAAATAAATGCATAAAACCGTAAAACAGGTATCGCACAATATAATTACAATACCTATTAAACTCCATGTGCTTAGGACCTTAATATAATTAACTTGGCATAAATTAGGATTATAATGAGTGCACGTTTATGCACTCATCACGTGACTCATAGTATAACTATGGAGTTGCCTTCTATGGCCCATGGGGTAAATATCTACTAATTCTTAAATTACTAACACTTCAAAAACTAACAAATCTATTACATACATATTAGCTTAAGTCAAAACAAGTTAAGCCCACTCCTTTACGTGAACCACTATCCAAATCTACCAACATTAATAGGTAGCATAATACCAACCCAAATAAAATAAATCTTATATTGAATAAGACCCAAATTCTCCGTAATATCCCAAAGTCATCCAAAATATGTCAATTTTATGGTTCGCGCTCGTCATTTTTCATAACGATCTCAATGACATCAAAACCGATTAAATCCGAATTCTTTTGCTTAAAAAAAATACTCTTTTTATCCTTAAAATGCGTCATTTCCTTAATAAATCCTATTAAATTCTTATGTTTAACTATTCTTTCATACTTAATCTCAATCAAATCTTTACTAGAATTAAACCTCCATACTTTACCTCAAATAAATTCCTAATAATTATTAAAGTCCGGTTAACCCGGTATGGGGTATTACACCTCTGGTGGTCAATCCAAGTCGGCCTCCTCCTCCTTGGCTTGCCGCTGCTGAACACACAAAGGGAAGAAGAGAACGAAGGAGATGAGAGGGAGAAGGGAAGAACTTTCGTGAGAAAGAGAAAGAAGTGGGGGTTATGGAATCAGGGAATTAAAAACCTCAATCAAATCCCTCAATCAAAGAGAGGGTAAAAGGGTAATTCCCCCTTCCCAAAAATGAGTTTAAAAATCTCAAAAAGATTAAAATGCACCCCACGGGATTCGAACCCAACTCCTCCACAAAACAAGTGCTTCTCCGCTTCCACTACCCCGGTCGGGCTATGTGGAAGTCTCGAGGATAAAATTACCCGACTAATTTAAAAAAAGAAACCGAAACGGGTTACTACAGGGAAGAACAGCTGCCCGAATTACAACTTGGATGCCCGACACGTGGCTCCATTCAGAGCTCGACACGTAGCTCCACTCAAAGCTCGACATGTTGCTCCACTCAGAATCCGACACATCACTCCACTCAGAGGTCGTCACATCGCTCCTCTTGTTGATCAACACGTGGCGACCTGGGGGTATTTTAGACTTTTCATAAGTTCGAAGTTTTCCTATAAATACCCCCCATCCCTTTGGTTTCTACATCCAAATTTCAAGGTATTCTCATATATCTCTGAAATTGTATACCTTTTAGGTCTCCAACTTTACAGGTTTTCTGACTTAAGCAATGGAAGGGAAACCTCGAGGACGACATTGAGACCTCTCTGACGAGCTTATTCTTATGCAGATCATACGCAGTGCGACCTGTGAGCTCCTAGCTCCAGCTGACGCGACGTACAAGTTTTGAGTGACAAGACGGGTGTTGACGTCACTGTGACGCACAAAGCAATAACTGTTTTTTCAACTGTTATCAATCCTTTTGAGACATTTTTTTTTGTATGACTTGAGATTTCCATTTCCACATTGATGTTTGATTTTGAGAATTTAGTCTCCCTTATTTGAGATAGAATTTTTGAGTATCAGTTGAGTTTTGTTGATGTTCACCCACTTGAGATGATTTGACCTTGGTCCATTTTGGGTAACCCCTTTTAATTGAGTTATGATTTGTTAATCATTTAAGTTGGATCGTTGACATGTTTGGGTTTAAGCTTGTGCGGTCCGTGGTATAGGGTCCACGAGGCATACGTCGGTCCACCCGAGATGAGGTGTGACATATATACTCAAAAATAGGAATCTCAGATAATAAATCAAGCGAACAGTTCATGCTCAAATCCTTTATTAATATTAATCAAGTCTGAAATGCCATAATAAGTCTGAATCTGAAATAAGTCTTTAAGCATATCTCATAAAAGTCTATTCACAAAAGCCCGCGAGGACATGGAGCTATATCCTACACAAGTCATCCATCTCATGTCTGTGAATGAAAGAAATATAAGTCTCATAAATAGTGTCCTTTTAAATCAAAGGATAGACAGAAAACCCTTTAACAATGTCTTTGCCTCAAGTATATCACTCTTAAACAAAGAATGCAAAACAAGCCTTAAACCAAAATATCTCTTATACTAAAATGAAAGTACATAAAACAAGTCTCATATAATACAAGCCAGGTCTTAACCCGGAGGTCTAATAAATATCCATGTGGAAATCCTAAAAGGTTACTACTCCTTACCTAGTGAATGTAAAAATACAATCATAAAACACGTCCTCACGAGCCCAACTGATCTCGTTATCAAGTCATGTGCACAAACACAAAGCATAAATACTCATATGCTTAAAAGGCTAAACAAAGCCAATAACATTTAACCAAGTCTCAAATCTCCCTTAGGATCCTTTAAATAAGTCTTAAATATCTCAAAATATGTGTCTCTAGCCTCTCCCAAGTCCCTAAGACCAAATCATAAAGTTTGGAATTCAAGAAAAATTAAATGCCCAAAACAGTCCCAAGTGGTTGACCACTTGGTC
Source organism: Dionaea muscipula (assembly GCA_028571145.1). NCBI lineage: Eukaryota > Viridiplantae > Streptophyta > Magnoliopsida > Caryophyllales > Droseraceae > Dionaea > Dionaea muscipula. The sequence goes on from JAOWBR010180562.1 coordinate 4,407, forward strand.
ATGAAGTGGTCGATCACTTCAAAATGCTCCGAAAGAACCAGAATGGTCATCCAACAAGTGGTTGACCACTTGTGGCAGGGGTGGTCGACCACTTCTCAATTCTGCAGAAAACTGCATAATTCCCCAAGTACGAATTCTTTGCCAAATTAATCAAAACTCAATTCCAATACTTCAAACATATCATAAAACATTCCCAAGACATGTCTAAACCATTTCTATATGAATTCAACATCAAATACATCAAATCATCATATGAAAAATCATGAAATCTTCATGCTCTTTAACCTAGAATTGGAACACATGCTTTAATCATTCTCATATCATCAAATCCTCTCCTTAACAGCTTAAACACATCATACTACATGTGTATAAACTATCTAATTCCTCACAAAGCTATAACATTAGCTAAATCAGATTTTCATCCCTTGACAAAACCGTAAAGCATGGAAAACCTAACCTAGAACATTAACCATGCTTTAAATCCATGCTATTATCAACATAGGAGCTATAACCTTACCTTAAAATTCTGAAATAAAGAAGTCCAGCTCCTGCTTGAGCTATACAGAATCACACCAAGAGAATAACAAACTAGTGAAGAAGAAACTTTGAACTAGCTACTTTCTTTCTCACTTTTCTTCTTCTCTTACTTTCTTCTTTCCCTTTTCTTTCTTCTGCTCTCAGCTCCCTCTTCTTTTCTTTCTTGATCTCTTTGATTTCTTTCTTCCTTTTTCCTTAGGTGATAAGTAAGATGATGTCAAGCAAGAAGGAGGTGAATAAAAAACGTGTAGCTTCCTTAGCAAAGTTGGAAATTCAATCCTAATCAACCAAGCTTTCAAGCTTATCTTACTTGAGTCAGCAAAAGCAGTTGGAACTTCCTGTTCCTTCATCTCCAGCTGTAACACCCCAACCCGGGGTGAAACCGGTGATAACCCGTAAGGGTCATTGAAGCCTATTGGTTCACATCTTATCTTTCTTATTCTGATAACACCAGATCACAAGATGATCTATCTTTTTATTACCAACTTATCTCATCGAGGAACAATACTTTATTATTAAACCTTATTACATAGCTGGAAAAGGATAACGGAAAGTGGAGCAAAATACATCTAAATCTTGCATGACCATTATTGATATAAACATCCTAAGAGGCAAAAGGTCATCATCTCCGCAGCATCCTCTATCCCTGCTCGTATCTACCTGAAAAGGAAGAAAAGCAGTAACTGTCAGCCTACTAATTAGGCTGAGTGAGGATAGCTAGGGTGGAAGCAAGGCATACAGACCAAAGAAAGGAAAAGCAATCTCCTAGGAATCAAGAAACTGGACAGTGGATATAAAGATAATAACTTGGACTGGAACTCAACCAATGGAAAAATGAAAACTATCCACTATCATACCATATAACTCATTCCAGAAAGAATATATAAGGCATGCTATAAAGGACCGGAGACTATCAAAACCATTCTTTATTAGTTCTCAAACTTAACTAAATATATCTTTTAAAACTGTATCTTTCAAACTATCTTTCGGTTATAGCATCAGTTTTGTGGATAGATACCATAAAACAAAATTGTTCCAATCGTAAAGGAAAACTAGCCATATACCACACCTAGGGATATCCCTACTAACTTGAAACACAACCTGGTATGGAAGCCAAGATCCATGTATTATCAAGCAGCAACCATCCAAGTTCTCCTGTAGCTAGCAAGAGCACCCATAGACGTTGTGACACCAGGAGTCGCCCCCCCCATAAGAGACTAATCCTACGTGACTGAAGTTACTTCCAAGGGAAAACTATGTTATTAGGGAATAACATCCCTTTACAAGCATAACCAACGGACTGTATCTATATCTAAAGTCATGTGCTCAAAAGCAAACTAAAACTATTCGTTTCCATTTCTTCAAAAGCATACAGAAATGCTCGAAAGCAATCTAATGTTCAAACATCATAACTTTGGAAACAAGTTAAAACTGTTCTTTTCTACAATTCTCTAAACATACCAGAATCCTATCTCCACAAAGAGAATAGAATATAACTCTAACATGGACCATATCTTAAAACAAATATAATAAAAGCACCTTCCTTGAAGTTCACATAAAACTTAACAATAGTAAATCTCATGTTCATCAATGAAATATATTTTAAAACCCCATAATAATAATAAAATATATTTCATAAACACTCTATCACAATCCCCATCACAGAAAACCACGAGAGTTACAATATTTTATTAATCAATCATAACATTCATAACCATTAGCATCCATCCCAGAATGATGACCGGAACGATGTACCCTAATGGTATGATTGACCCTTCTCATGTTTTTGATTGATAAGATTACAATAAAGAGTCCTTTCCAAACATAATAATACCAACTAAAACCTAAGAAAACGCCACGAAGACCCGTAGGTCGAACATCATCAATAAATGACTCTAACTAATAACTAAAGCAACTACAATGTATGCTAACTGTAGATAAAGCAGAGGGTGTGAAGAAAGTAATACTGGAACCATGGAAGGTCTTAAACTACCCTCACCTGATAGAATGCAAAAGAAATCTACAATGACTTAATCGAGACCTGATCATTCCTCCTCTGGATTGAACTCAAGATTAGAATAATTCCCTGTTTACCAAACAAAGGGATACAAAGGCAGAAGGTGAAAACCGATACTCAAAAATGCATCCAATTATATCCACTTCAAAAATCCCTCTAAACATCACCTATTTCATTTTAGTTTATGCTAAACTAGGTACATAATAACCCAAATTATCATGGATCAAACTTAACGTTTGGATAAGCAGAGAGTTAAAATGGTGTTGTCAGAGGCAAACCGGTCGACCGCCGGTACAGAACCGGATGACCAGTTCCATTCCTGCACAATTCGACAGGTTTTCACTTTACTCGAAATCTCTTGTGCATAACTCATGTTTCCATCTTAGCTGCTCAACACCTTTAAGAATACATAGCATGGTATGTACCAACCCATCTCAAGTCCAACTAATACCAAAATTATAATCTAACCATTTGAAAATCATGTTTTTCCTATTTTCAACCTAAAAACGCTCCCACATGCATTCCTTCATGCTATCCTTGTTAAATCATTAACTCAAGAGCTGAATCACATCACTTAGCATGCAAGTACACTGTCCACAAACATCCCAGGTTAAATCCATGGCTAAATCACGTTATCACTTGATGAAAAATCACTAAAACATGGAAACTACAAACAAATTCTACCACGTGCTTGCTTAACTCTTTCTATAACCTTTAATTCATCAATATGAGAGCTTGAACCTTACCTGAGAAGAGGAGTGGAACAGAGTACGTCTTCTCTTTGAGCTACACTTTCATTCAACCTCATAACTACAAGGATTTCCTTTACTTTCTTTCTTTGCTCTTACCTTCCCCTTCCCTTCTTCTTCTCGGTCCCTTCCCCTTTCCTCTTTCTGTTTCTTTTTCCCTTGTTGCAACAATCAACCTGATATACGGGAAAAATCCCCCTATACACGTGGACAAAAGGACACGGGAGGCGATCGGGTTCACGGGGATATCGGTTTAGCGCAAACCCTTACGATTTTCATTCAAAGGATCAACTCGGGTGATCAGCCCAGGTGATCTGCCCGAGTGATCAGCCCGAGTGATCAGCCCGGAGCTGTCCCTTTGCCATTTCTAGGTTTATATGGCTGGAGAGGGGGCGACCAGCCCGGGTGATCAGCCTGGGTGATCTACCCGGATGATCAGCCCGGGTGATCAGCCCGGCCGGTCAGGATGGAGGGGCATATCGGTAATCTGATAATTCCCCCTCCTCCCATTTTCCTTGCCTATATATACGCCACCTCCCTAGCCTTCCAGGTAGGCTTTTTCTATCGATTTCAACATCTTTTTCTACCATAAGCTTGATTCCGCGTCTTGCTTTCCTCTGCTGACTTAAGCTTCGGAGCAGTCGTCCCGGGCTTTAAACCTCAGGCCTCCCTCTAACGTGATTTGCTCATCTTTCCAGGTCCAAAAGTTGATTACCTCATTCCTGAAGCCGATCTAGACCCGACTTAGCTCGTTGAACCGGTCTACCTTGACCCGACCGACCAGAGGCGGTTCTCGAGCTGGTGGTGTTTCGCTTGGCTCATTTTCAGGCGATAGCATCTGGCGTCGTCCGTGGGAAGAGACAATCAGCCATGTATTCTCCTCAAACTCTGACTGGAATTGGAATGTCCGCTGACCAACAAACCCAAACACAGGAGAATCCCCCGACAAGGGAAGAGTTTAATCAGCTGAGAACTCTTCTGCAGGAGATTAGAGATGGTCTACTTGCACACCAACCAGGACCATCTGATCGAGGCCAGACAGGTGTTCAGCCCGGTCTGCTTGTCGGGCAGGTGACAGGGACACAGCCCAGGCCTATTCTACCCAGACAAGTAGATCTAGCTGTTGCCGCTGCTGCTGAATCCACTAGAGCCAGACGCACTTTACGTGGGAAGAGTCCGGAGGCCACCCATACACCGGAACATGGCGCTCATAACAAGTCTCCCATCCATCCCGACCGAAGGGCCCCTCGCCCACACCTAGCCCTGGCTTTACAGGCTGAGAGAGAGGAGCAGGATGCCTCCTACACCCATCTAGAGCAGAAAGCCCTTCATCAGGCTGCCGCCGTCGACCAATCAGGTCCCTTCACGCGAGAGGTTCACGAGGCACCCTTTCCGACAGGGTTTTGCCTGCCTCAGATGGACCTCTATGATGGTTCTACTGATCCTGAAGACCACCTTAATAATTTTGAAGTGAAGTTGCAATTGTTTGGCATTGAGGACGCTATCATGTGCCGAGCCTTCCCCGCTTCCTTCAAGGGGGCTGCAAGACAGTGGTTTGCTTCTTTGCAACCACGGATGATTTCCCGGTTCTCAGAGCTAAGGGACTCCTTTGTCGGTCAGTTTTCCAGCTCTTGCACATTTGCTAGGGTCGCCCCTAGTCTCTTCAGTGTCAAGCAGAGGACAGATGAGTCCATGCGTGACTTCATGTCTCAGTTTAACAAGGCCTATATTCAGATTCTCGGTCTTGGTGGTGATATCGCCATGGTAGCTTTGCAGACCGGGTTGTGCCCTAGAGCCTTCCTTGATGATCTTATCCTCCGAAAGCCAAAGTATTTTGGACAGCTATTGCACAGGGCTCGGGACTATACAAATTGAGAGGATCAACATAATGCCCGTAGTGCCCCCAATCCTGGCAAGACTAGTCATCAGGAGCCTCGGAAGGAGACCGAGAGTCGCTCCTCTGATCAACGATGCAAGAGGAACTCCCACCGCTCTGGCACAAGGCCATCTCGGGTCGACTATTCTCCTTGGGTCGCCGAGCATGGGCAGGTGTTAGCTGCTCAGAATGACCGGGGTTATTCCAAAGCTCCATCCAGCAAATCGACCTCCTCAAAGTCACTACTGCAGAGGAAGAAGAGATGGTGTTCTTTTCACAAGGAATTCGCCCATGATTCGAGGGATTGTCGTGTCCTGAAGCGGCAAGCAGAAGAAGATGCTGGAAAGGATGACACCAGGCAGTCTGATCGTACTCCCAAGGACAACTGCAAGCCCTCGTCTTCTGGAAAAAAGGATTCTAACTGGAGTCCTAGTCCAGACCGGAAGAGAAGCCGGATTACCGTCAGCGGAGCTCTCATCATCCATACCGTCTCTGGTGGACCCTCCAGCGGTGGCGATAGTGCTCAAGGGCGGAAGAAGTACACCCGTGGAGGACGGGTAGCATCTGTCGCCATCGTACCAGAAGGCAAGGGTAAGGAGAAGGATGAGCAGCAGGATGTTTCCCTTGCTTTCTCTCGAAAGGATGAAATAGGGGTATCTTATCCCCATCAGGATGCAATCCTGGTAATGGCCATAATCAAGAATGCAGAGGTTCTGAGGATCTTGGTTGATACTGGGAGTTCTGCCGACATCTTGTTCTTTGATGTATACAAGCGTCTGATGGCAGCGCTCAACTTAGAAGCTGACGGACTCAGGTCGATCAACACTCCCTTAAATGGTTTCACTGGCCATTCTGTCATGGCCATGGGCGAGATTACCCTTCCTGTCACTGTGGGAGATGCCGACATAAGAAGAACAATCGATGTCAACTAGTTGGTAGTTGATGTGCCATCTGCCTACAATGCCATTCTCGGCAGACCCACATAGGACCTGTTACAAACTGTTATCTCTCCATTCCACTTGTGGTCAAGTTCCCAGTTAGGGGAAAGGTGGGAATGATGTTTGGCGACCAGCAGGCAGCCCGAGTGTTACAATCTGTGCGTGGGCAGGTTGATCAAATATCGAACTCAAGGCAATCACGAAGATCAAAGTAAACAACTTGA
>JAOWBR010180573.1:0-10745 GCA_028571145.1 Dionaea muscipula
GAACAAAATTCTCCACCACGGTCTGTCACTAGAGTACCAATTTGGCAGCCCACTTGTTTCTCTACTAAGGCTTTGAATATCTTGAACTTACTAAATGCTTCAGACTTGTGCTAGAGGCTACAAAAGGAAGACACCCTTTTGTAAAAAGATGCGTCATTGGTGGTTAAAATAACCCTCATATGTGCCCTTGGGCTAAAGACACCTTTTAGACAAAGGTGACACCCTTCTCCCATCTCACTTTGGTTGGTTACGCTTTTCGTTGCATATTATATACTCCTCTCATATCCATAGACTAATTCCTAAGTGCAATATTTTTGTATCATGAGATGCTAGTTGTCTCGACTTGCCTAGCCAGGTGACTGAAGCACGTGATTCGGTTTACAAAGTTTGATCAGTTTTTCCACAAGTACGTACAGAAGCAGGTATTCTATTGTCTAACTACATCACACAGAATACTGACATTTGGGTTACATAATGGAGTCACATGCAGAATGGAAGAACTGCACTCTATAGTCTGTATTAGCAATCTAAATCCTCATCAAAGGCCAAAATGTCTTGATGCATCTCGATGTCATGATCCAAAATAGCCTCGATGAATGAGTTGGCTGATGATGAAGGCTTAAAGGTGTCGTTGTTGCTTACATCAGTACTTTCGGCAAAGGCAACTTTGTAATCTGACATGACCAACTTCGCATCTAGCGATGGGATGTTCTCAGTACTGTTGAATAGAAGCTCATTGTACCCACACGTTGCTGCTGGATCAACTGCATTATTTGCAAGTGGTTCGATGGGTACTTTAACAGATGAAGAGGAGGAAGAGGAGGACGAACAAGAAGAGACTTCATCCAAGATAAATCGCTGGTTCGCGATCTTCACATGACCCCGACAATCTACTGAGAAACTCCCTTCAAACTGAGTGTCATTACCTATTAGTAGCTTGCTGATCATAAGTTCTGAGGTTAGATCTGAAACTGGTGGCAAAACTGAGTTGCCTAGATTTGGATTCAGCAGCTGGAAATGACCAGTTGGAATATGGCTAATGTTTTCATAGTCAGAGAACATTTGTGAGAAGGGCTTGTGAGTGATAGGATCAATCCCCATCTTCATGAGTTTCTTTCTCAGCTTGGTGTTCCAATAGTTCTTTACATCATTATCTGTCCTTCCAGGCAGTTGTTTCGCGATCAGCGACCACCTAGAAGACCAGTATTAATTGGTCAGACATCATCATTAGATCTTTACTTTACTCGTAGAGGAAGCTAGCTAGAGAACAAATTAAGTGCATATGAAGAGAACAAGGAAATAAGAAAGACATAACAACAATATATGTATACGGCCACTGGAGTTCCTTCTCCTCAGGTCTGTAAGGCTGTAACGTAGCATGCATGTGTCTACACTAGTTACAGTCTAGTTAACACAAGGCAGCGAAATGGATAAGGCCTCAAAGCAGTAAAAACACCTGCTTCCGATAGCTTGATGGAGTTGAATGATGAGTTGTTCTTCTTGGGGTGTGAAGCTGTCATGTTTCAGGTCCGGCCTCAGATAGTTAGTCCACCGTAGCCTACAACTTTTCCCACATCGGTTGAGTCCTGTTGGAATGTACACACGGATCAACCGATCGGGTAAACAGTACATAATTCAAGCTATATAACCCAATGAAACATGAACTGGCTAGTATATATATGTACAAATATATACCGGCTTTCTTTGGAACTAAGGTCCAGTTGCCGACTCCATAATTAGATACATAAGCAAGTATCTTTGCATCTTCTTCAGCGGTCCAAAGGCCTCTCTTGACATTGGCTTTATCACAACAGGGAGGTCTTCCCATGAAGAAATATTATTTTTCTTGGGATGGAGCCTGGGGTTTTGAGAGCAAAGTTAAAAATGATGAGAGGGTGATGCAACAGCTCACACCCATCTCAAGCACATCATGAAGGCAACCGAATTTGGCATTTAACAACCATGCATGCAGGCAAGAAATGCATGCAAGTAAAGATTCCTAGCTAATTAACGACAATTGCATGACTTCTTCATCTTCTGATAAACTATTGCAAACTGCATCAAATTTTTATCTTCATGAATCCATGCATGTATGATCGATCCTGCCCATATATATATGTGCTACATTGAGATCAGTAGGGAGAGGAAAAAATAAATACTGTGTCTGTGGTAAGAAACATGTACCACTTCCATTACTACTCCTGGCATGTTTTGGTTCATCATACACACTTCGAGCTTCATATGGGATACACACTTCTTCCCATGGTTGTTAGATAACTAATAATCGACTATCTTAATTCATTGAAGTTAGGTTTATAGTATCCCTACGCCAATCGTTAAATCATAGGTTTGAATCTCCACCCAACATGTCAAAAAAGATGTGACTATTAGCATATCTTTTTACTAGGGCCTGTGCCAAGACCGAAAAATGAGGACTTAAAAATATATTGATTGTATTCAATATCACCTAGAATACATACATAAAGCATATATACTTAGACTAGGTCCATACACAACTTCTCTGATGCAGGATGATTGATCATATTAAGAGGTATCCACTTCAAACGAGTATATCTTTGGCTACAGGCGTCGAAAGTAAGCTTATAATATGTTTTCGGAGCCGCCCGTGCGTGCCAACCTACGGTGGGCACTGCCAAGGAAAGTAGCTGAAGACTTCGTTTTCCCCTTCAAAACTCATTTTGAAAAGTTTTAGTCTCATTTGAAGAGTTATGACTTTTTTAACGGATATGAATATATGCAAGGAGTATGTTTGTAATTGAATAGTTGTGTCTCTTTGCTTCTATTTAAACGTTTGGATGTAATATGATAAGGATCATTGAAGTTTGAATTAAATTGTGGTTATCAAGAAACACATTGTTTCTACTGTCATTCCTTTGCAAAGCTTTCTGCACCATTCTCAAATTATAAATCTCAAAGCATTAAACCAACATTACTTATTAAAATGCTAAGTTTATACCGATACTATTAATTCAAGCTTGTTCTCTAATATACGCTCCCCTCAAACTTGAACTACCACACCAAGCAATTCTCTGAACTTGATAAAAGCATGAATTGGAAGTACTTTGGTTAGCATATCTACAAGCTGACTAGAAGTTCTCACATGAATCAACTCCACATCTCTATTAGCAATAAACTCTCAAAAAGTGGAATTTAACATCGATGTGTTTTACTCCGATCATGATAAACTGGGTTCTTAGTAATGGCTATGGCCGATTGATCGTCAACATATACCACTGTAGGAGTTGCCTGCTCATAATGAAGCTCCCTCAAGAGTTGCCGAAGCCACAGAACATGACTAACACAGGATGCCGCAGCCACATATTCGGCCTCTGAAGATGATAAAGCTATAATTGGTTGAAGCTTGGATACCCAAGTGAAAGGCATCTGCTGATTTAAGCACCAAAGAAAGCCAGTAGTGCTCTTCTTGCAATCCACATCTCCTCCCCAATCACTATCAGAGAATCTCAATAAAACAAAACCAGAAGATGTAGAAGAAGAAGAAGCAGATGACATGGGCGAGGAAGATGAGGAAGAATACCATAAACCAAAATGAGAAGTACCTTTGAGATATCGAAGGATCCTCTTACAAATCGCCATGTGTGCAGGGGTTGGAGCTTCCATAAAACGGAATACCAATCCAACAGCATAAAGAATATTAGGTCGAGTACAAGTTATGTACCCAAGGCTGCCAACCAAGCTTCGATACATAGAGGAATCAACAAACTCACCACCTCTAGCCTTCCCAATCCTGGTACCTATAGGGAGTAGAGTAGAAACAACCTTGCAATGCATCATGCCAAACTGCTCCAATACTTTATGAATATAGCTGTCTTAAGAAAGAAAAATACCATCTCCAGTTTGCTCCACCTTTATCCCAACGTAGTAACTCATCTTCCCCAAATCAGTCATCTCAAATTTCTTGATAAGTGTTGCTTTAAACTCATTTATTTGGGCTGCAGCATTTCCATTGATAAGAATGTCATCTACATATACACATAAAATCATCAAACAACCGTCATTATTGTGCACATAAAGGGCATACTCATGCGGACACCGAAGAAAACCAAAATTCTGCAGAAAGTCATCCAAAGTCTGATTCCAAGTCCTCGGCACTTGTCTTAGCCCATACAACGCCTTATTAAGCTTCAATACCCGATGTTCATGCTGAGGATCAACATAGCCAGGAGGTTGTAGGACATACACCTCCTCTTCCAAGACACCATTCAAAAATGCCTTAAAATCCATTTGGTATATCTTCCAATGTAACTAGGCAGCCATGGCAACTAGCATTCTCACTATTTCTAGCCACCCTACAGGAGCAAAGACTTCATTAAAATCAACACCAGGTCGTTAGTTATACCCCTTGACAACTAACCGATCCTTATACTTCACAACGTTACCTTCAACATCTCTTTTCTACTTATATACCCATTTGACGCCTATAGCTTTACAGCCCTTCGGTAAGTCAACCAGCTCCTATGTGTTACTTCTAGTAAGGGCTTGTATCTCCTCATCCATTGCCTTTTTCCATGCCTCACTTGAAGTTGCCTCTTGATAGAAAATCGGCTCACATTCAGCAAATAAGCAGAAGAGAGTGACATCATTAGCATTCTCAGTCACATTATACAATTCTTGTAAAGATCTTACCCGAGGATGTTGTCTCCTTGAGTCACTGCTTGGTGTTTCAACAAAGTCACTTCTTGGAGTAGATGGACCAACAGCAGCAGATACATTCGGACCAGCAGTAGAAACCGAATTGCCAAAGCCAACATCAGGATGTGCACCTTCAGCAGATTCAATTCCATGCCCTGTATCTTGCTCTACATTCCCTTCATTCTCATTACCAAGTCTGGATCAGAGGATGGTCAATCCCAGGAGAAAGTCATGGGTGTGCTCTGCTCAATCTATGAAGATTTCAAGTCCCAGGTAGACTCCTCATCAAATTTGTAATCCCTGCTAAACACAACTCACCGAATCAAGTAACTTATAGCCTTTGGAAGCACTATCATAGCCAATAAACATTAGCTTTCGGCTTCTATCATCCAGTTTTCTCCTTTGTGTAGCTGGTATATGGGCATAGACAATATTCCCAAACACTCTCAAGTGCCCAATAAAAGGCTTCTTCCTAGACCAAGCCTCTTGAGGAGTTTTACCCGAGAGACATTTCATGGGTGATCTATTCATCAAATAAACACTACACATGGCTGCCTCTGCCCACAACTCCAAAGGCAAACGCTTATCTTTTAACATGCTTCTTACCATGCTCATTATAGTCCGATTCCTCCTATCAACGATGCCATTGAGCTGCGGTGAGTAGGAGATAGTGAAAACTTTCTTAATGCCTTGAGCAGTGCAAAATTCACCAAATGCAGTAGAACAAAACTCCCCACTATTGTTAGAATGAAGTACTCCAAGCTAATGGCCTGACACTCTTTCAACTTGAGCCAGCCACATCTTGAATTTGCCAAATGCCTCTAACTTTTGTCTTAAGAAATAAATCCAGGTTTTTCGGCTAAAGTAATCAACAAATAGTAGAAAGTATCAGCTACCACCCTTTGAAGCAACCTGAAATGGTCCACAAAGATCAGTATATACCACATCAAGAACATGATCAGCCTTGAAATCATTTTGTCCCTAAAATACATTTTGAGTTTGTTTCTCAATAGGCAAGCTTCACGTGCATGACTGTTGCTGCTTGTTATGCAAGGCTGGTAGACCATACACCATCTTCTTGTCGGCTAACATCACCAATCGATCAAAGCTCAAGTGTCCAAGACGACAATGCCATAACCAATCATCATTCTTGTAAGTAGCGTTCATACACACTTTAGGATTATGCTGTATATTCAACAAAATCATCCTATTATTCGTCATTAGAACCATGGCAATCAATCCACCCCTTTGATCTCTTAACACAAGCTGCCTATCTGCCAAATAAACCTTGTATTTCTTCTCAAGAAGCTGTCCAATGCTCAAAATATTAGTCCTCATCTGTGGAACAAAATATACATCAGATATATACTCACAATCACCGGTTTTCATCTTAATATCAATGCGTCCTTTACCCTGCACAACAACCTTAGACAAATTCCCAAAGGTAACCATGCCACTAAATGTCTCATCCAACTCAGCAAATAGTTCTCGAGTTCCACGCATATGGTTGCTAGCTTCGGTGTCAAAACACCAAACATGACAATTACCATTCACATTCACAGAATGACATTGGCTTACAGGACTATCTTCATAAGCCAACAACAAAGAAGATTCATTACATAACACCTTGGTATCACTCACATTTGCTCTACCATCAACAAACTTACCATGATAGCATTCATTGGCATAATGCCCAAACCTTTCACAATTATAACACTGAATCTTCTTCTTATCAACAGTCTGTCGAATAGGAGAAGAATTCTCACCACCATGAGCACTTGAACCAGAATGGTAATCACCTCGATCTCTATTTCTTCCTCTGCCAAATCACCCATTAAAGCCTCTTCTACCTCTGCCTCTAAAATTCCCTTTCTGATTATTCTTTCCCCAATCACGCTAGATCTATAATTTAGCTTGAAGAAGCTGTTCCATTGATTCCTTCTTCCTCTTACTGAATTTCTTCTCGTGAGCCAGCAGAGATCCCATAAGCTCTTTTACAGTCGTCGCGGATACATCTTTTACTTCCTGAATATCAATCACAACATGTTCAAATCGAGCATCCAAGGATCATAAAATTTTCTCCATGATACGTACCTCAGCCAACGTTTCACCATTGTGGCTTAATAGATTGGCAAATTCTTTCACGCGAGAGCAATAGTCTGAAACAGATTCATCCTCCTTCATACGAAGATCCTCCCAATTACCTCTTAGGGTTTGCAATCAAACATGCTGGACCTTCTCAACTCCTTTGAAGGCTGATTTGAGCAGATCCCAAGCTGCCTTGGCTATTAGAGCTGATGCAATCTTCTCAAAATTTGAATCATCCACTCCTTGTTGGACTATCGATAGAGCTCGCTGATCATGAACAACCACTTCGCGCTGCAATTTCACCGTATTCGCCGAAGTAAGGAGCTCACTAACTCCTACTTCTACCGCATCCTAAACGAGAGTAATTATCTGAGGTCAATTAAGGAAAAGGGAACGAAGACGACGAAGCCATCAAGCTCAATCGATCAACCGAGACAGAGAGAAGAAGAGAGATCTTCGAATTTCTTCGCCAGAGAAGGAGAACACCCTATTTCATGTTTTTCACAGCTACAGACTCTACAGGCTCTGAAACCAATATGAAGTTTTAATATGTCTGTGAAAATTCTATTAAGCCTGGAATACACATATACAATATATATATCCAAGCTAGGCTAGGATCGTACAAGCCTTCATAGCAAGTATATAAAGTCATATAGCATAAACCAACATTACTTATTAAAATACTAAGTTCATAGTAATACTACTAATTTAAGCTTGTTCTCTAATATCTACCTTCATAGGTCCTCCCCTTCAACCTCAATTTTGATAAAATGATTCCACACATCCAATGGATCTTTTCTTTTCTATTTCCTTTCTCAACTGTTGTTCATGCTGTTTGTCTTTGTTGTTCACCAACCAATGCCGGATTTCTCAAGACAATATCATCTTGTTGTTCAGTCATCTTAATTAATCCAAACACCTAAGAAATTAAGGTGTTGTTTGGTTTGTCTGTATTTTGTTTTCAATTTTCAGTTTTCAGTTTTGAGTTCATTTTTTAGTTTTTAGTTTTTGGTAAAAAAAATAGAAAACATGTTTGGTTTATAGTTTATAATTTGTAATTTATAATTTATCAGGCCTTAAACATTTTCCGTATTTTGGGTATTTTGAGAATTTCTGCCGAAAAAAAAGAAAATAATTTTTTTTCGTATTCTGCATTTTGAAGATTTTGAACTAAAAATTATTTTCGGTTTTGTGAAAAACAGAAAATAGAAAATTTAAAACAAACACGTTTTCTGTTTTCTACTAAACAGAAAACACAAAAAACAGAAAAAAGATAAAACCAAACACAACCTAAGTATTAACTAAGACTCATATCAAATTTAACTAACACTCAAATCAATTAATCAATATATTCAAAGGAAGAGAAAGAAAATCCCAACAGCTCTAGTGGTGGGAAACAATCTATATAAATCAATTCCAACCCACCTTGCAGACCTACTAAGGATAGGGAGCCACAAAAACCTGCCAAAAGCCACACAAGAGTGAACAAAAAACAACAATAACCGATCCTTCATGCCACTGTCCCGAAAAACGGCCTCAAGTCCCGCTAGAGTGAGCCAAAAAATCATCACCCTAAGGATAAGACGTGTCGCATTCCAACCTGAGTGAGACCAGCACGTGACCCATGGGATTCGCCCACAGGTCACGTAAGCCTAAGCCGAACCCAAGTCATTCAGTCTAACAGTCATCAAAATCAGAGTTACTATTCTATCATGCGGAAGATCAATAAAGACCCATGAAAGGAAAACTAAATCAAAGCTCACACGTTGGGACAAAGACCAAACCCATGTAGGGGAAGAAGTGAGTCATCAAAAACTCATCACGGGTGATCACAATCTAGTATCATAGGCCAATCATGTCCACGGTCAAAGTTTAAGCAACAAGTTCAACAATCATGATCAAAAGTGTCTAAACCAAAAATGATGCATGCAAGAAAGAGAGATCAATCCCATAAGGCATGTCCCGTCCCGCCAGCATCCTCCTATCCTTCAGCTCGCTCACCTGTGCCAAAATGTTCAATTGAGGGATGTACACGGGATCAGTAATAATCAAATGACATACTTATGGAATAGAACATAATGGCTAGAAATGGCTAAGTGAATGTAGTGGTCAAATCAAACGTAAGGGGCACCGAATACCTATAACTCATCGAGACATAGCCCCGCGTGCAGATGTCTGGAACCGTAAAAGGGAACACTACAAACATTAGGCAAAAGCGGGAGATAGATAGATAAACAAGAAGCATGAAATCAGACCGACTATATAACATATCTAAATCAAGTACGAAAACCTTATGATAATCGAACATAAGCAATACGTAGCCATGGATAATGCGCATGCAACTTGGGTAGCCGACGTGCTAGGTATCCCACCCCGGGTGACAACGTACTAGCAACATACTGATAACATACTAGGCATCCCACCCCGGGTGTCAGCCAGATAGGAAACCATCCTAACATCATACTAGCAACATACTAGGCATCCCACCCTGGGTGTCAACCAGATAGGGAACTATCCTAGCATGCCGTCCAATGCTTTCCATAGCTATCGGAAGTAGAGTCATACAATCATGCCAAGGTCCACATGCTAAATTATCAAGTCAAGCCGAAACCGAAGATCATGAACAAGGACAAACACGACCACGACCCGAGGGTCGGGTAAATAAAACATGCATGTGGACGAATATCAATCTGTGTATGCCAACGGATATGAATAGGGAAAACGAGGTATCAAACCATGAGAGAAACGGGTTAGGCTAGGTGTACATCCCCTCACCTGGTGTCGGAAAGATGCTAATCCTCTAACTCGTGTTCACCACACGCCGAAGACAACGTCGGAACCTGAATCACGAATCAAAGGAGAACAACTTACTACTGGTGTAGAATTCTAGTCTCATTTCAATATCTATGAACAAATCCCCTTCTAAGATTGGCCAACTGTAATGCCCCAATCTGGGGTGAAACCGGCGATAACCCGTAGGGGTCATTGAAGCCTAAAAAAATGCACCAATTATCTAGCAAATTATCTCATTAACTAGTGAAACATGAGACCATATGGCGGTCTCCCGCACCTTGAAACTGAACACAAGATGAATTGTGTTTATCTCCATATCTTATTATAAAACTTTAACTTAACAGCGGAAAAGAACAAAACACCATCTTAAACCCAACATGATCAACCTAGGAGGCACGAGGTCGTCACTTTTGTCACATCCTCTACACCTGATCTTGACTACCTGAAAAAGAGGAATGCAATAACTGTCAGCCTACTAACTAAGCTGAGTGAGGATAGCCAGGGTAGAAACAAGAACATACATCTCGAAGAAAGGAAAAACGAACTCCTAGGAATCAAGAAACTGGACAGTGGATTTAAGGAGAAGACTTGGAACGGAAACTCAACCAATGAAAAACTGAAACTTATCCACTATCACACCATATAACTCATGCCAGAAGAAATAAACAAGGCATGTTCCAAAGGACCGGAAACTATCAAAACCATTCTTTAAAAGTCTCCAAACTTAACTAAACATAACTTTTAAAACTGTATCCTAAAAACTATCTTTCGGTTATAGCATCTGTCTTGTGAACAAATACTACAAAACAATCTTCAAAACTATCTTTCAAACCTTCAAAACTATATTTCGGTTATAGCATCTGTCTTGTGAACAGATACTATAAAACAAATTGGTTCCAATCATAAAGGAAAACTAGCCATATTCACCCCTAGGGATATCCCTACTAACTTGAACCACAACCTGGCATGGCAGCCAAGAATCAAGATCAATGTATTATCAAGCAGTAACCATCCTAGTCCTTCCGCCCCAAACGGAAACAACCTAAGGATGTTGTGACACCAGGATTCGTCCCCCCCATAAGAGATTAATCCCACGTGGCCGAAGTTACTTCCAAGGGAAAACTATGTTATTGGGGAATAACATCCCTTTACAAGCATAATCAACGGACTTTCTCAAATATCAAGTGCTC
>JAOWBR010180584.1:0-19673 GCA_028571145.1 Dionaea muscipula
CCCCCCCCCCCCCCCCCCCCCCCCCCCCCCCCCCCCCCCCCCCCCCCCCCCCCCCCCCCCCCCCCCCCCCCCCCACAATGCAAGCCCCTTCAAAGGCCTATAAGGAGGACACCCTATTATATTATAAAAAATATGAGTTGACATAGGATACGTAGAACAACCACACGTAGGGCAATAGGAACATCTAGATTTGAGGGCGAAGGAGCCGGGGCAGGATGACCCATAGAAGAGGATGTATGATCCGAAGAAAACGGCTCATAACCAGGGGAAGAAGCAGGATCAAGGGAGGGCCCAGACTTTACCGAATGATGACCACAAACATAAACCTGAAGAGGAGGAACTGGTGGCCCAGGTGGAGTGGCCGGTGGAGGAACCACTAACCAGGTGGAGGAACCAGGTGGAGGAACCGGTTGATTAGATGGAGAAGCCGGTGGAGGAACCAATACAACCGGAATCAACTCATAGACAAGAAAATCATTCACAGAAGAAGACTTAAGACTTAGATGGCCGCCTAGGTGAGGAAGAGGAAGAACCAAATAATGTAGCTTCGTCAAACGATATATAAAAACAAGTTAACTCAAACGATTTACACCGATAACTCATTTGTGTGTGAGAGTAGCTCAAAAAGATGCATCGCAAAGAATTAGGATTCAACTTAGGATCCAACTTAGTAACATTGGGCCGAATATCCCGAACATAACAGAGCATAGGATGAAGTGGCTGAGCAAGAAACAACACACGGAAGGGTATCTCCCCCTCAAGAACAGACGTTGACATTCGATTTATCAATATACAACAGTTAAGTCTACTTCACTCTAAAACATCTTAGGCATCCCAATCTAAAACATAAGAGCGCGAGTCACCTCCAACAAATGATGTTTTTTGCGCTTCGCAACCCCATTCTGGGGTGTATTAGGAAAATAAGACTGATGAATAATACCATGTTGAGTCATGAAAGCAGTAAATTGAGAGGAAAAATACTTACGGGCATTATCACTCCGGAGCATACGGATAGGAACAGACAACTGTGTGATTCTCGATAGAAAATGCGGAGAAAACAGAAAATAGCTCACCACGAGACCTCAACAGGTATAACGAAGTCATATGGGAATGATCATCCACAAAAGTCACAAAATAACGGAAGTCTGAGCGAGATTGGACCGGACACTGCCCCCAGATATCATAATGAACCAGCTCAAAAGGAGTAGAAGCTCATGTATCACTCTGAGGCAAATTTGTAGGTCTATGATGCTTCGCGAACTGGCACAACTTACAAAATAGTCGGGACACTGACCGAGTCTCAGGGCATAATTTCTTAAGGCTAGAAAGGGATGGATGATCCGGACGATTATGTAGATCACGAATAGTGGAGGAGACCCTGGAATAAGCCATACTAGCTGAACCATTGTCCAATACATAAAGCCCTCTAGAGGCACGACAACCTTATCGAGAAGCTTTCCCTTTGAAAGGTCTAGAATCAGAACTAACTTAACAAATAACAACACGACAGTGATGAGTCCGAGTCGTTGCATTAACAAATAACAAGTTCAAAAGAAGATAAGGCAAGTAGAGAACCGAAGAAATGATCAAGGTAAGGGTGAGAGAAACTGCCCCCACTCCTTGAATCCATATATAAGAGCCATCGATAACCCGTACGTCATGAAGGGGTAGAAGAATAGTCACATAACAAACTTAGAGAATCCGTCATATCATCGGATGCCCCAAAATCAATAATCCAACTGTGAGGAGAAGTAGACCAATTTGCGGCTAACAGAGTTGATTGAACAATGGTAGCCGAAGAACAACTTTGTCAAAAAAGATCCATCCCACAAAGAACTACACACCCGAGCGACAATGATAAGCAAATCAGAGCAATGAGCCTCAATGAGTGAGCCCAATCGCATATAACAACTCGAATGAGTCAACACTCCAAGCATATAGGAGCAAACAATTAATCCAATCGTCGATCACCACAAATAGATCAATCTGATGAGATCAACAACGATGAACCAAGCAAACAATACCAAACAAACGGATGCACTGCCAAACGAGATCACCACACACCAACCACAACTAGTAGAAAGGAATACCAATCAACAACACAAAGCTAACAACACCCTTCAAATATAAGTTCAAAGATAAGTTCAACGGATAAAAAATTAATCATATACGAGGTAAGACCAGTGAATGATAAAGAGGAAGAAAGAATTCTGGTATGAGAAGTCATCGGCGGTGGCACACAACGACGCAACGTGCAGGACGATGGCGCGTGGGGCCAAGCATAGGATACATAGGCCGCACGTGGCGACGCATGAGCCGACTAAACGGCGAAACCAGAGTGAGCGATGGCGAGCCCTCTTCCCTCCAGTGGTGTTGGTTTGGTATGAAAGTGCATAGATATGGGTAGATCTACATGGCAAAGTGGCGGCGGTTCTCGAGGTGGCTGTTGTGAGAAGCTTGTGGAAATAGTCGCCCCATCTTTTCTGAATAGCCACCTCATCTGTCAAACCGAATTGTCATCCCTTGTAATACGTTTAATATTGCCTAAATTGCTACACTGTTTATCTCGTAACCTTGCTAGTCGGTGCACATCCTTCCCATCCTTCCTCGTGCCTAACGTGGTATAGAATCGTTTATAGACATTTAACTTTGCTACTATTGTGAGAGACTCTTTCTACAACTACATCAATTGATGCACGAGCTTTCTTGGCCGCTTTATATTCTGCGCGGCCCATTTTCATGCTACTCTATTGCCATGCTTTAAATTTCTCTTTTTTCAACTTAATAGCATTTTTTGATCTCATTCCCCTACCGCAAACCCTCCTTGAGCCAACTCTCCTTTAAGCCAATTTGATAAAGTAACTGTGATCACAAAAAAGAACTAACTTAAATAATGGCAAGTGGCAGGGCACAAATTGAGCTAGTGAGGAAACAATAGGTGAAGCAATGCAAATAATAGCATGCACATAAAAATAATAACACTCAATATGCGGTATACACGGAAAACATCCTTAATGTGGAATGAAAACCATGGAATCGAAGTCCACCACAAAAATCAGGGATGGTCGTTTATGCTGTAACGGAGGCCGCCGGAGGCACCCGTTAAGGTGATGGCATCCAATCCGAAGAAGAGTTGGGGGAGGTGATTCATACGGATCTGGACATGTTACACCTTGCTATAGCGGATGCATTGTTTCAGACATAGTGGAAGAGACAAAATCGTGTGGTTGATCTCACATAGTGGGACGTGGTAAAATAGATGGTGATGATGATGATGATGATGATGAGGAGGTGTTTTTATGTCTGTGGCCATTCTTGCTACAACAAAACTATTTTTTATTAGGTAGGATTTGTCACACGTATTCTTAGTATACATGCACACAAACTTCGACAATTATAGTGCGTTGACTGTTAGCCACTTAACACGCATTACTCTAACCTAATAAGAAGATTAGGTTTAAGCTAAATATAATAATAATAATAATAATAATAATAATAATAATAATGAATAATAATAATAATAATAAATAATACAAAAATATATAGCAATAATAATACCAATAAACAATATAACAATATTATAATAATAAAAAATATATATCTAACATATTATTATGCATTGTTATCCATTATCACATGTTTTTTTATACGTTAATATGCATTATACATATGCTGTTATATATTATAATTATATTATTATTATTAGTAGTATATTTAGCTCAAATCTAATCTTTTGATTAAGCTAAGGCAGTGGGTATTAGGTAGCCGGACACTAGTGTATTATATTTATCGGATCTTGTGTGTATGTGTTCTTTACACACATGTGGTCGACCCCACTTGGTGGGAGTGGTCGTGGAAATGATGATAGATGATGAGTAGATCACAAATTGAATTTGGGGTCGCCAAACAAGGTCTTATTGGTTATCACAAAAAAGAACAAAATTAAATAATGGCAAGTAGCAGAGCACAAATTGAATTTGGGGTCACTAAACAAGGTCTTAAAGGTTAGGAGATAAAAGCCAATTTGATAAAGTAGCTGATATCACAAAAAAAAAAAAACTTAAATAATGGCAAGTAGCACAGCGCAAATTGAATTTGGGGTCGCTAAACAAGGTCTTAAAGGTTAGGAGATAAAAGCCAATTTTATAGTTAAATTTATGTCTCAGAGAAGGATATGTCCCTGATATTTCAGTTTATATTTTAAAACATAATTTTTTTTAAATGTTGGCTTATTGATTTTGATCATTGGTAACAACTTTTTAATCTAATGTCCTATATGTTTCAGCAGTCATAAGGGAAGGATCATTGAATCAGCTTCTAAGACAAGAGGAAGATCAAGAAGCCCTCGCCCGAGGTGTGGCTTTTTCTACTGTGCTTTCTATTCTATTGAGTTAAAAGGATTATTTCATTTACTTCGTTTCAATTTTTCACAATGCTTCCTTCAACCTTGTGTTCAATATCATTGTTTTGGATATTGCTTGTTTTAGTTGTTTGTTTGGATTGTGTGATTTTCTTTTTCATTTTAGCTAATGATCACGAGCCGTCACACTTGTTGCTTCCAACAAGCTTTTATGGCACTTAATAACTGAGACAATCACTGGATGCTGTAGCGTCTCTACCATCTTGTACTTGGAAATATTAAGACAGAGAAGCTCAATAGAATGTGAGCACAGCTATCTGGAGATTGGATCCCATATATTTAGCTTTGACCTACGTAGGTGTAGTTGATGACACCATCTCAGCTGATTGCTCGTTGGCTTTGATTGACTAGACAAATCCATCTCCAAGGTCTTGTATCTCGCATATGATACCTCGTATACCTGGAGGGCTCTTTATTTTTCCTTATTGGTTTTAGTGATGGATAGAGGAAATAGATGATTATTGTTTTATAAGGTGTGAGACGTAGGTGCAGAAGTGGTGCTGGAGCCTAGTGCAAGGAGGGCACATAAAGTGCAAGGTACAAGTGTGTTTGGATACTTGTATGTGTATTATAAACCCCTGAAACAATATCCATTGGGATAAACTATTTGTAAATATATGTATAGATTAGCAATAAAATAAAAATACTTTACAGTAAAGCATACAGAATCCGATAATCTTAGTTCGCTGATTGTCGGCTACCTAATACACACTCTTTACAAAAGAAATGCTTTACAGTAAAGCAACAATAACAAAATACTAAATTGAAAAAAAAGTTCAAACCAATGAAAAAATTAACAGTCAAATGGACGAAGGGTATGAAATAACTAATTAAGAAGTTGGAAAAAGAAAAGCTGGAAGGAAGAAGAAAAGAGATGATACGAGAAGGGGAGATAGGGAAGAAGATGGAATGGGAAAGGGAAAGGAAGGGGAAAGGAGAGAAAAATGATTTGTTGCCAAAAATATAATTTCTTCTTTTTTTTTTTTAACTTTTGCTAATATTTAATTATTTTTTCTTGAAAATGCGACATGCTTTTGATTTTCCAAAAAAAAAAAAAAGAAAAATTGTAAGAAGGCATCTAAGAGTCTAGGTGCACTTGGGTTGTGCCTCTTTGATGGCACCTCGCAGGGGTGAGCATGGCCAACGTCGTAGCATGTTTCATAAAACATTGATGATAAGAACACTCGATGTCTATCATTTCCATGGGGTATAAGTATTTGTTCCCTCTTGGCCTTCACGAGTTCTAGAAGTGTGTAGTTTCTCTTTTAAACACTTGTACATGTTAAACACTTTCACATGCTAGATAGCTATCTCAAGTCTGATGATCTAATATTTGTTAGCTGCACTAGTATTCTTTGTATCTTGTCATCTATACCCCATAGTATTGAATGTCCTCCTTTAATACTCAAGGGATGGTCTCGGGCGGTTGGCTTGAAGGATTTTGTTGGTGGGTCGCCCGAGATGGTGAACGTCGACCTTGCTTGCTCGCATTCTCATTCACTGGATTATCAAGGGAGTGATCTTCTACTCCTCCGTTGGTGGTTTGGATGGCGACTCTGTAGTGAGTGTTGCTGCCGGTGGTGTGTTGCTGCATCTGACGGTAATTCAGGAAAGGTTGTAAATGACAATGACCGGAAAAGGAAAGAATGGGAAAGGGAAAGGCTGAAGGGCGAGGGATGGTTGAAGGAGTGTTGTGCATTTCTAGGCGCTGGACACTCAGGGGAAGGGTCACGGGTGTGCTCGTGCTGCTGGGGTTGGGTTTGCTTATGCTGCTGGCTCTGATGACGCCAGTGTTGCTGCCCATGCTGATGGGTCTGTGGTTGCCGTTGGTGTTACAAGAAGGCTAGAAGATTCTTGGAAAAGGAAAGTCAAAAAAGGAAGGTTGAGGGGATGACCTTGTCCGGAGAAGAAAGGGTAATGGGAAAAGATGGGAGAGGTAAGGTGGTGCAAATGGGCTTGGGAGAGGTGGGGACAAGAGGCACCTTTCGGATTGTGGGAGTAGAGGAGACCGAAAATGCTGTGAAAGGAATGGCAAGGCTGTGGGGATGGGAAATGTGCTCAAGTGTGTGCCAAGGAAAGAAGAGGGAAAAAAATCCAATGGGCTAGGTGGACAACTAAAGGTGAAAATGGGCTTGGTGAGAAGTGATGGAGTGAGGGTAGAGGGGAATGTGTTTTCACAGTGGAAAAAAGGTTGGAAAATCTTATGTGGACATTTTGAGGAATGGGAATGGAGGGATGAGCTCTATACGACATACCCTGAGTGTACGCATGAACCGTGGGTACTTACCCAAACTTACCATGTTCATTTTGCAGTGGAGGTTGGTGTTGGTTGGCTTACTGGAGATAGAGTTAGGGAGGGGAATGAGGCTCGAATCTTGCTTGATTTGCTTCCCTCATGTTCGTTTGTGGTAGTTCAAGTAGGTCGTTCGACGGGTTGGCTCTGGATTGATTGGGACCCGGTTGATGTGATTGTTGATATGGTGGATTACCTGCCTCAATGGATGCTTTTACACATACGTTTTTTTCGTATGGAGATGAGTATCTTAATTACCTTCATCTACTTTTCCAATGAGGTTGGTCGAAGAGTTGATTTCTTTGGAACTTTATCTTTACACAGGGAACAAACTGTACTGGCATGGGGGGTGTGGAAACCATTGGGGGTGGGGAAATTTCAATGAGGTGAGGAGGCCCTTCGAGCAGTAGGGTGGTTCTACCTCATGGTCGGTAGCGGATGGATCTCTTGAGGCGTGCATTTGAGATGCTGAATTGGATTTGGAAGATTGATTTATATGATCTGTTTTTCACGTGGTGGAACAAGCAGGAATATGATCCTATTTTGAGGAAGCTTAACACCCCTTCTCTTTCTCTCCGATGATGTTCTTACCTCTAGCAGTTTCTGGTCATTCGACGGTCGTGGTTTGGATGCAGACATTGTCCAGAGTCTAATCCTCATTTAAATTCTATTTTGTTTTGGACGGAGCTTCATATTGTTGCCTAGTGTTGGAGTTGGTGTTGAGGTGTGTGGCACACCTATGTTTTGCTTGTATAAGAAGTTGGGGTTCTTTAAGGTGTAGCTCCGTAGGCTGAATCGAAAGAAATTCAGTGACTTGTTAGAGAGGATGGAACGGTCTTGTTTGGATCTTCTTAGGGCATAGAGTGGACTGCTTTGGGGTGCTGGGAACACTGAGAGGTGTAGTATGGAAAGGGATGATGTTGTGAGATTCAGTACATTGGTTCGGTACACTAGTTCGGTTCGGATGGAGGAGAGTGTGTTTCGGTAGAAGGCTTGTGTTCAATCGCCTGAGTTAGGTGACCAGAACACAACTTTCTTCTTCTGCTTAGTGAAATGTTAGAACAAAGGGGTATTCGGTCTTTAATTTGTGAGGATGAGAGGGAGATTTGCAGCCAGCAAGAGTTGATAGTAGAGGCTAGGGGCTACTTTGGTTCTCTCTTATTTGGCAACCTCGATAACAAATGCCCCATCTTCGTGTAACCGGACTTTCAAACTCCTCATGCATGCTCCACATATTTAGGAATTTGAAAGGCCGTCGACCCGTCGGAAAACTGTGAAAAATTTTAATAACACATGACTAGTGATCAGAGAACATTCCCGATGGTTGAAAGCTGACCTTGGTGTTTGCGTCCATGTGGATCCAATCCGGGTTCCCAAAACTCGATCCAATTTACACCAAATGCGGTGATTAGTCCATGTTAATCGGGGTGCCGTGTAAGGTAAATCAGATAAGCCAGTCTCATATTGGAAGTTCACAAAGTCAGCAATCTCATAACGGGAAAGCGGTGCTCCATTCTGTCTATCATGTGGGTCACAAACACAATTAAAGTCGCCCATGGCCAGCCACGGTCCGGGATGGTGACTCCCGAAATCTATAAGCGAACTCCATAAATTCCTTCTATCAACAACAGAGTATAAGCCATAAATAAATGAAATCCCGAACTGCTTACCTGTTCTTCTACACGTAATCAGTGAGTTAACCACCTGATCTGTACAAAAATAGTTGTCCAGCAAAACCATGTTCGGGTTCCACATGACCAAAATTCTCCCTGTCGGGTGTTCATGGAAATTGGAAATAAAATTCCAGTTCTCAAAATGGGACTTCATGACTGCCTCCAATTTAGAATCAGAGAGTTTGGTTTCAAGAATTGTCAAAAGGTCAATCCTATGCAATTGAAGGAAACGTTGAATCTCTTTCTGCTTCACAGCCTTATTAAAGCCTCTGATATTCCAAAAAGATATGATCATATATCGATAAATTAGTTGGTTCCTCCCGGACGATCTTGGTGATGCTCAGGAACTTTCAGAGTGCCATGATCATGTTTAGTGCGCTTTTGCACTACTTGAAAACCCTCTTGGTCAAACTTTTCATTCCTGGCCACATGTAGGTTAGCCGAGGTAGGCGGAGGTGCTTGTCGGCCTCTGGTGCATCTGATATTGTCAAACTCAGGCTGGGAACTGGATGAACCTCCCGTGCTCTCCATCAGAGGAGATTTCCTTAGAGCTCCCTCTTGATTTGTCTGGTGTGAAGCATGGTCTGGCAATTCCCCCCTCCCCAGGTCAGAGAACTCTTGGGGTGAGGCATAGGCTAACTCTGAAAATGGATCCGGATCAGGTATGTGAGAGGGCTGCTGCTGATCAATGGAATCCTCCAAGTGTGCATCGGGGACCTGGGTCTGACCTTGCTTGGGAACCCACTGATTGTTGATATTCTTCTCTCCAGCCGGAGCAGCTAATGTCTTTTGACAGCCAGCATCCATGTGGCCAATAGACCAACACAAGGAACAGAATTTTGGCTTCTTCTCATATAGAATCTGTTGGATATGAACATGGTTTATTTTCTGCGAATAGCTGTACCCATTGCCCTTTGAAATTCGCACCTCTATGGGCAGCCATACTCGTTTGGCCTCATGCGGACGATTTCAGAACATCCGGTGGCCTCAAGTAGTCCGTACCTTCCAAAGCAGGAGGATTGGGCATATCAGAACTTGGATTCTCAGGGAAACAGAGCCCACCACCCCTGGAGCACTCGATTTCCAAGGCGCAAAAGCCGAAGAAAGCCGAGACAGTTTCTCATCGCACATCTCCAAATCAAGAGCTTCATCACACCTCCAAATCAGGAGCTTCATCACCCAACTACCTCAACCCCTCCGGGTTGAGGTACTTGCATGTCGGGGAAATCAAGTAAAACAGGGAAGGAGGTAGAGCAATCCAAAGAGCTCACCCCGAGACATGGCTTCCGGGTTTTGTGTGCACACTTGGGCTCATGGGAAATCTCCAATTTGGGGTTAGATTTGTGGGTTGATCCCTCAGGACATCCCTCTATCTCAAGACATCCCTCACCATCAATCCCAGGGAGTGCCGATGAGGTCAGACTTTTGGATCGTGTCACCCTTCCGAGGATAGGCGTAGGGTTTATCTTCCTTTTCGATTTCTTACCCATCTAAACGAAACCTGGGACAAGCAGTGGGGCGTGGAATCAGTAGAGCAGAACCTAAATGTTAGTCGGAACTAGAATAACGAGTGAAGGAGGTCAGTGGAAGAATCCTGACGTCGCACACCAATCCCCCCAAATCGCCTAGCTCTCTTATTAGCAACATTGAGGGTTGAGAGGCTTTAGGCTTATTAGATCCTCCCTCTTATTCTACACACTCTCATGAGCAAGTGGGCATATTGGCTTCACCGGTATTGGCAGAAGAGGTCAAAGCAACATTCTTTGAATCTGGTCGGCATAATGCCCCGAGATCGGATGGTTATAGTGCGGAGTTCTTCGTGTTAAGTTGGTCAATTGTGGGGGTAAATGATAGATTTTCCCCCATTATGGCAATGATAGATTTTTTCAGTCATGAGCGACTTCTTAGAGAGGCGAACATGATTATTCCCTCGCTCTTCTCTAGGAATGCTGGCCCCACCAAATAA
This sequence comes from Dionaea muscipula, assembly GCA_028571145.1. Taxonomy (NCBI): domain Eukaryota; kingdom Viridiplantae; phylum Streptophyta; class Magnoliopsida; order Caryophyllales; family Droseraceae; genus Dionaea; species Dionaea muscipula. The sequence continues at coordinate 10,353 of JAOWBR010180584.1, forward strand.
GTGGCTTCAGACTGATCTCGTGTTGCAATACAATATATAAATGTGTTTTCAGGATCATTGCAATACGGGTGAGAGAGGTGTTTGTAGGATTGATTGGGTCTGAGGAGTCTTCTTTTGTCAGTAGTAGGAGGATCAGGAGATCGGGGATAATATTTTGTCGGCACAGGAGCTCCTTTGTGGTTATAACTTGGATTGTGTTCCGTCTAGGTGCGCAATAAGGTCGATAATATAAAGACGTATCATCTTTGCTTTTGAGGGGATCAGTCGGCTCTCCGGATTACGGATGAATCATCTCAAGAGTGAGATTTTCTTTAAGGGGTGGCAGAGGATGTCAGGCAATATAGTGTATTGTGATGGCTACTGGCTTCATGGGCACCCTCTGGCCCGTTATCTAGGGGGTCTCTCTCATTACTACCAGGTTGACGGCTGGCGACTATTTGATACATGTGGAGTGAATTACTGCAAGGATCCAACATTGGACAATTGATCACCTTTCGTATGCGGGGAAGCTTCAACTACTAGTTATGTTGGTTATATTTGGGATTCAAACTTATTGGTCTTCTATGCTCTTCCTTTTGAAGTCGGTTGCGAAGGTCATTGAGCATATTATAGCTAGGTTCTATGGCCTAGCCCATCCTTGGACCCCTATAAGGCCATAGTTGTTTGGACGGACGTTTATCGACCTAGGAAGGAGGAAATAGTGGGTCTGAAGAAGGTGACAGTATGGAATTGAGCTGCATAGTTCAAGCACATTTGTCACCTTCTTTCAGATCTACCGGACGATGTTTGGTCCCGTTGGATTCAGACATATCTCCTATGGGGACGCTTCTTCTCGTGCGTTTCGCTACCATATAGATGTTCATGGATTTGGAGGAAACTCTTATCCTTGCGACATCTAGTAAGAGTTTTGACTGCTTGGAGGATGAACAATAGTAGTCGGTTTTTCTTCTGGTACAATTCGTGGCTTCCCACAGGCTCTCTTATCGAGAACCTAAGGAGTCCCACCATAAAGATCTGATGTGTCGTTTGTCTATTTGGTACGGGACTTCTTCATCCGCACAACTTGGATGGCTTTCACGTGTCTGGCGTGACATGTTTGATACCATTCATTATATCGTACCGATCACTCATTATTCGAATCAATCTATCATGGATTGAGTTGTATGGACTCCTTCTCTTAGTGGTGTGTTCTCCATTGTTTCGACGTGGAGGCAGCTTTGGTGCACTTATTTATGCGATTCCTAGATTTGCACTTCTCGTCTGGATGGTGTTCCTTGAGAGGCTACCTACTCAGCATCATTTGTTTAACATTGTTGTTGCATCCTCATCTTCCAGCTCTTTGTGCCAGAGCCGATGTGAGACCTTGGATCACCTCTTCTTTCGCTTTTCCTATTTATCCAAGGTTTGGCATTTTGACCATGGCTCGCCATGTCCCCCGAGAGATTTCCCATTTCTTGGAGTAGCATACGAGCCCATCTTTGCTCAGTTGTCTAGCATCCCTTGCGATGGTATTGAGATTTCAAACGTTTTCTTAGTGTGTGTATATATTATGTGTGGATGGAGCAGAATAAGTGTAGGATTGGTGAACGTGAGCTTCTTGTAGAGGTCACAATGTCATTTTTTTTTGGCTAGTTCTGTCACTTAGCTTGTTTTCCTCCGCCACATGGTTTGTATTTTATTTTAGAGTTGAGTTTAGGATATGCCTAAGTTAGTCTTCCACTTGCGGACTACCTAGGCCTATCATGAGTTGAACTTTGTACTTTATATATTTTGCCATGTATATAATCTATACTTGCCTAAAAAAAATTCTACTTTGGGTTCCTAGTTCCTACATGTAGCCCTTGGTGAGTAACATGCAATTTTTCCTAATAAACATCAAATAACTTGCTATGCTGTTATTGATGGTGACCCTGATTTATCTGTACTTCACATTCTGGTTCATTTTCGATGAAATTTTTGAGATATGGATATCTTAAATATTTCTATTGCATACTCTCTTATGCTTAATCCTTGTGCCCTTGCAATGTGGGCTACATAAATGTGATAAGAATTCAGCAAAGAAAAGACGAAATTGTGAGGAAACTTGTAATTTTTGCATGTTCATTGTGCGTCTTCTCTGACAAGTCCCAAGTTATGTTGCTTCTGTTGGGGGTTTGGGGTGTGTGTTTGTGTGTGTGTGTGTGTTTGGGGGGGGGGGGGGGTGTTATTTTGGGGGCTTGACATTTCATTTACACTCAAATGTATTTTCTTTTCTGGACTCTTCTAATATAGTCCTTTCCTTTTGTTCTACAATTTGATGCAACTATCTGCACTTTTAGGTATAGGGATGATTATAGGGATAAGGACTACAAAAGGAGGAGCCGCAGTAGGAGTAGAGACAGGTATGTACGGGACAGACACAGTGAGAGGGAGAGAGATTATGATCATCAGAGCAGGAGTTACAGCAGGAGCCCTGATCACCGCAAAGATGATGGCAGAGACAGATATGATGATGACAGACGGAGCCGTAGTCCTTATGGAAGGTATTTACTTGCTGATCACTTTCCTCCCAGGTAAATGAGTTCTCATGACTAATTTTATACATTACCTTTCCAGTGCCTTGGCTCGTGGTGGTAGCCCCAGTCCTAGAAAGGGCCCATCACGCAAAGAACCAGTGGGGGATCAAAGTCCTGATCGACGTGCTAGGTCTCCAACTCCAAAGAGTGTGTCCCCACGTGGTCGGCGTGCAAGGTCTCCAACTCCAAAGAGTATCTCACCACGTGGTCGGAGTGTCTCACCACGTGGTCGGCGTGCAAGATCTCCAACTCCAAAGAGTGTCTCACCACGTGGTCGGCATACAAGATCTCCATCTCCAAAGAGTCTCTCACCACATGGTCGGCGTGCCATTTCTCGGAGTCAATCTCCTCCTAGGTCTGATGCTGAGGTATGTTTTCTCTTTTTTCTTCTTCTCTTTCTTTTATTTTTGAGTAGAAAACTTTGTTTTGATTCTTTGGCGATTTTTCTTGTGCAGGATTAGATGGACGGATGAACTTGATGTGCTTGATATTGAGGATTGAACTAGTCTCGAGAACAAGCTATTAAATTTCGTATGTTGTTATTCAGTCCTTGATTCAATTTACGTTTGTTAAGCAGTTTTTGTTGTTGAACTGCATACGCTGGTTGTCTTTTTGGTGATATGATTCTGTTGCCCAATCAGTGACTTCTCTTTTCTCATCTGATGAGAGTGGTCATGACTTGGAGATTCTCACCCCATGATTTGAAGCACTTGCTATTCACTTGTTTTGTTGTTTGTTCGCTGTCCTTTTGATATATCGGCTTTTTTATTTTCTGTTTGTGTTAGCGCTGAGGTCCTTCCATTTGAAATGGCTTGCTTATTGCTTTTTGACTTACTTTTGGCCATGTACTTATCTTTCTATAGTGGAGCTCGGGAAGTGCCAATGTTGATGTTTGTGGAGATGATGTGAGCAGTTGCAGTTTTAGTTTCCTGAGCAAATCATGATGTTTCCTGAGATTGTGTGATGGCTGCTTGTGCAGTTTTAGTTCAAAGATGATTTGATGCAAATCTTAAGCAGGTCACAAAAATTACAGGTTTTTACGAGTAGACATTACTTCTCTAACTATTAAATTGATCTTCATTTCAAGCGACTTCATCCCTTTCTTCTGCAACTGTTTTGCTAAAAAATGTTCATCTTTGTCTGCATGTCCATCACTTCTGCTTGGGAATAGGGATGTGCAGCTGTAGTTCTGTCCCAAAAGTGGCTGGCAGCTGACCTATCTTATCTTTCAACGGATGCTGAATTATTAAATTTTGATATGCTGAAATGCTGAATTGATGATGGCATATGATGTGATTGGCCAATCATATACAGTATGAAATTAGGCATTAGTTTTCCTATCAAGTGGGGTATGAAGTTAAAATTTCCTCTTATGGTCTCCTTCCCTTATGATTAGGTTTTATAAGTATTAGAGTGCAACTTTATGTTGTGAGCCAAAGCTAATTTCTTCCTCATGTTACAGCATTTGAGCTCGTTGCTGTAGCTGTGCAGGTGAGCTCGTTGCTGTAGCTGCTGAGTGTTAGGCAGTATCTTCCTAGATTGCCTGTTGCTGCATTTTCTGATCACTTCAGGTGGCTTCTTGCTTATCGAATCCCTGCCTTTCTGTGTTTAACTGCAGTAGCTGGACACTCAACTCTTCCCAACAACATTTGTTGTGTTAAAAGTAAAATGAAAAGAAACTTATCTGACTTACATTGCCTTTATTTATTTGCTTGATAAGTTTCAGTTTATTTTTTGTGAAGATTAGGCATAGAGAAATATTTCCTCCCATCCCTGACACCCCAAGAAGCCTCGTCATCCGAGCGAAGATGGACCAAATGAAAATGTGATAGACCAAATGCATGAGATTGATTAGTTCTAGTATTTAGAATGTTTAGAATTGTAGTGGATATTACTTAGTTCTGACCAGTATTTTTATGTTAATTGCTTGCTACTGGTTTTAGCTTTTTGACTAGTAGTAGGAAGCATTAAATTTATTCTTATGTTTTTATATTAATGTGAATATAATTTCATCCACGAAATCAATCCATAATTTCGCGCACATTGGTGAAGATGAAAGCTACATTTTTATAATATTGTTTCCATTAATTTCATCGTTATAATTTTTGTCATTATTTATAGGTTGTAGGTGTCAAATGTTACTTGATTTTGATGAAAAAAAAATTAAAATAAAATGACGGCAAAAGTAACCGGTGAGGATGAACTTTACTTGAATAAAATTAGAGAAGGATGAAGACATTCTGTGAAAATTATCTGAAAATGTGAAAATAAATTTGATATATCTTTTCCCCGCTGACAAGATAGGAAATTATTACCATATTTGCTGCAGATTTGATATCCTAATTTACGTGTAAGCTGTTATTGGCCCAGGTGCCTTTGTATGATTTTTTTTTTTCCAAACTTTATAATCGATGATAACATAATTTTCTATCTGTAGAGGAGGGTGTTTGAGGTACCACGCACTAGTTTTCTTTATAATTGTCGATTAAGAAAGTCAAGAATCACTTGATCTGTAAGAATGTAATAAAGTATTGTAAAATCAATTCTATTAAAAATTGAAGTTTATAGAATATTAAATAATGAGTCCATTTCCCGTGAGGGGTATATTAAATGAAGCAACTTGCGGACCTATTGTTATCATCATAAAAATGATTGTTTTTTTATTATTCGAACCGTGAATTTTTTATTATAAAAATGTGTTGTATTGAACATGTGAATTTTTGAGTAAGGAGAGGCCATGTAGTCTGTCCTTTCAAGTGTAATGGTCTGAGCCAGAGGACAATGTTGAAGTATAAAATTCATAGTAGTGGCTGGATCTTTGCGCAAAAATAACTTCTCGTTTTTAAAGGTGTTATATATTTAACCCCATCCCTCATGTACGAATGTGATTTTTTGACTTGTAACAACGTTGTAATGATGTGTACTGTGTGTTGACTCTCTTTATACAAAGCAGAAGGTTGTGTATTCGAAAGGAGAATTATAAAATAAATTTAACAAGAAAAAGATTAAAATCCCCTAATAATTTTAAGAACTAGAATTTTGCGCCTCAAAAATAATTTTGAGGGTCCATAAAATTTACTGACCAAGATGGTTTACCTCGGCCTTGCATTGGGGCTGATTATCCAATCATTCATAATCTATAAACGGGTCATATGATGCCGAGAATTGCACGTGATAATTGAAAAATCCACATTATCTCACATTCAAGTCAAGTAATGAGAAAATCTCTTAATTATTTTATTTTTTAAAATAAAAACTACAACATCAAAGTAAGTTGTATGATCTACAAATTGAGAATCTGTGATTGGGTGTTCTCAGTCATATCGAATTTTAGATTTTTTAGAAAGTTATTCGATTCAACTATTTAGTATTGAAGAATTAATTCCTGTGAGTAGAATAATAGTGCAATGGAAATATAAAAATATGACTGATTCTCCCACCCTCTCAACTTGAATAGGTTGTAGTATTTCTAATCCCCACATTCTCATGTGAGATTTGCTGAAATTCTTTATAATTCTCGTGTTTGTTTGACTACAACATAATACAAACACGCTCATGATGATTTCAATGACTTTAGATCACCATTAGGCTCGATGACCTTAATTACTCTAGACAACCTAATCTTAATAATATCAATTACTCTAGGTTATTCAAGATGATTCCAATTATTCCGAATAACGTTTACACTCGATGATCTCAATTACTCTAGGTCACCTAAACTCGATAGCCTCAATTACTTTGGGCTACCCAACCCAATAACCTTAATTACTCTAGGTCATCCAAGATAATGATCTAAGTCATTGAGTCACCAGACCAACCACTTACTGCTTCTTGCTAAGCATATAGGTTGCAATCTAAATCAAAGAAGTATGCATGACATTTATCAAGAATAATCAATCATGGAATCCAAGGTCTCAAGTGTGTGCACAGTGAAGAAAACCGATTTTGTGATTTTTGTCCAAGGCTCGCATGCATAGTTTTTAGTTCAAGAGTTCAGCGTATTTATATCTCATGAAAACCTTATCTCTATTTCCAAAAAAAGAGCTTTAGACATTAGTTGCATAATTTCCAAAATCAGATTTGGCAATAACTGATCTTTTAAGAATATGACGTCAAGAATAAATCCTATTTGGAAAGAGAAAAGATTTTTGGAAAGATGATATGTTACAAATATGACTCTTAAAAATAATTCTTGTAAATCATGCTTTACTAAAAATACAGTTATTACCAAAACCAAATTGGATTAAATGAATTTCCAAAAATTCTTCTCATTATTTTATTCAAGATGTTTAGAAACTCTGTCCAGATTCGTCCAACACAAATGAATCATTCCTCTAAACTGCAATGTCACTGGGACAATTTTTAACTCTTTAAAAACTTGTGTGTGCTTCAGATCTTAAGAAGCCAACATTTGATTACTTTCAATAAATGTTTGCAAACATAATAAAGGTTACGACCGATATACATCTTCAAGCATAACTTTAGGATTGCTCCATGCCATTTCCATCTTGCAAATCTACATGTTGCATGTGATCTTCATGTATACGGCTGGTCTTGTATTGGCGAAAAATGGACCTAACCCCAAAATGACACAAAAGGCTAGAGCCCATCAAGTCTAAGTAGGTCCACTAGGCCCACTTAATCAAAGTCAAATTAACTAAATCTACAGTTCGATAATAACAAATGAACTAAATCTACAGTTGGGTTCTCAACAGTCGAAACTTTCTTATCCAACTAGTTTTAAATTTTAGATAAACGGTTGAGGTAACGATTATAATAATAATCGTTTTTGTAGATGAGAAAAGCGTTATTATAGAAAATCGTAATTGCGACCATTGTTCTAAAAACCGTTGTCAATGATCATCATTATTGCTATCTTTCACATTAAAAACTATTGCCATTGATGAGAATAATCGTTACCATTGAAAATTATAATTGTGACTATTGATTTGATAATCGTTGCCATAGATAATTATAAGTGTTGCAATTAATAATAATAACTGCTACTGTAGTGTGTACTAACCGATACCATTGAGAATCATAACCGCTACAATAGCTATATCTGTGGTTGTGATTATAAAACGCTACCATTGAAAATTGTAATCGCGACCGTAGACATACATATTGTAGTGGTCATAAAGCGCTACCATTAAGTGAGAAACCATTGTTGTGACCTACGGTCACCGTAGCGGTTTTTTTGACCTATAGCAGCGGTTATCGACCGCTACCGAATGCAGGATATGGTGTAGTGCTCGCTCATGCCTCCATCCGAGTCCACTGGAACAACCAACAACCCGGACGAATCTTTGCCTCTTTAATCCTGCACCAAGGTATCAAGTGAGATAACTGTGTCAGATATAAAAGAGTGTTGAATTGCCCCAGATATAAGGTCATCTACCTCCATATTCAGTTCTACAACAGTTAATAGGGAATCATCCTTAGCAGTTTCTACTGCTTCTTCTTCTTTTTCGCAATCTTGCCCGACTAACTGTTCTCCCACTTTGGTTGGCACGTCCGATGGCACGACCCTCGGTAAATCAGTCGGTTCCCCAGAAAGAGAAAGAATAAATTCTTCCCTCTGACTTTTTTTGCTCGTGGGAGCGTGACTTTCTTTGCTTTCTTGGGTACTAAACTCGTCTCTTCTTCACCTCCGACCTCTGCATAGGTCACGCTTTCTTGCAGAGGTCGGAGGTGAAGAGGAGACGAGTTTGGGGCAGCTGAAGTTTCTATCAGAGAAGCATTTGCGGAAGGTTGAGCAGGAGCAAACTCAGACTGGCACACCGTCTGACTCTCTTGAGTACCACCCTCTCCAGGAACTCCCTCCTCAACACCACCGACTGTTTCCTCAGTCGAGACTCCCTTACCAACACCAACTACCACCTCAGTCGTGTCTTTATCGTTCTTCCTGATAATCTTCTTCTTCTTCTGAGCCCCAGACGGGCCAGCCCCGCTCCCATCACTAGACGTCTTTCCCAAAAGAACTTGGAAGCTTTTGTCAATGTGCACTCCTCCCTTCCTCATCATCCCTAACAAACTTTCCAGCCCCATTCCCTCTGCAATTCATAACAAACCATACGGTTAGTTCACTAAGACGGTGGAAAGCATTTAAATTCAAAGATAAACAACATAAGAAAGAGCATGTACGGGGGTGGGGGGTGATCGATTGCGGTCGTTGACGTAATTCGATACTTTAATTAATTAATTCCGTGCTAAGCTCTTATCCTAGGACAGTGGCTAAGTACAGGTATCGTATCCTCAGGGACGGAGTTTTACTTACTATTTAAATTGTTTTCTTTCTAAATTGCGGTTTGAAAAGGAGTTGATTTGGTTTTGATTTGTTTAATCTAAAATTAAGACTAAAAATTAAATAAATAAGAGCAGCAGCAAAAGGGTGTTGGCGAATATGAGGTGAAGAGTTCAGGGTCCTGATTTCACGTTGATTTTAATTATTAATTGCATAAAGACAATTTAATTATTTGATCTTTGCTTCGTCGGTCTAAGTTGGCTTATGGCATAAACTATATCAAGTTGACAAATCGTCTCACTTGCTAAACAAGGGCACGAGATGTCTAACAGGTAATAATTTATCACAGAGTTTCAACTTAGCCTATTAGGTTTGCCTACGTGATTAAACCTTTGATAACATGCGCAAGTCTTTATTACTAGCCAATCAAAGGGACTAAATTAATCATGCAGGAATCAAATAATAAAAATGCAATTAAATACAAAAACCATTCAACGTTACATCAGGACCCCAAACAAAGGG
>JAOWBR010180585.1:0-10745 GCA_028571145.1 Dionaea muscipula
GGTCCTTCTCGCAAAGACTGGTCTCTGCGACTAGTTGATGCGCTTTGGGCTTACCGAACTGCGTTTAAAGGCCCTCTAGGCATGTCTCCCTATAGATTTGTCTACGGTAAGCCTTGCCACTTGCCTGTCGAACTGGAGCACCGCGCATACTGGGCGATCAAGGCCCTGAATTTGGATTTAGACCGTACAGGCGAGATCAGGAAACTCGACATAAGTGAGCTAGAAGAGTTGAGAAATGATGCGTACATAAGTACGCGCAATTATAAGGAACGGATGAAGTTGTTCCATGACTGACAAATTAGACGTAGAACTTTTGAAGTCGGTCAATCCGTTCTTTTGTATAATTCTAGACTCCACACTTTTCCTAGGAAGCTTCGGAGTCGTTGGGATGGCCCCTACATCGTTAAGGAAATATGTGATCATGGGCGGTAGTGATTAAGGATGCTCGTGACGGTCGCGTGCTTAAAGTTAATGGCCAGCGTCTGAAAGCTTTTTCAGGTGGTGTCCTACCATTAGAAGAAGAAACTAGTGATCTGATTGTTCCACCGCCTGTGGTGGAAGAGGAGGATTCTTAGCATTTCTACTACTACTGTTGTATATATGCTTTTCTGTTCTATTTTATTTTGTCTGTTTTGTTTTCTTTCAGATCGTGTCATGTCAGTCCTACGGCTCACATCAGGTGCTCTCTTTCCTTATTTATACTCTCTCTTTGTCGTATGTTTCATTGCTATCTGCTATTGACATTGAGGACATTGTCAGATTTAGGTTGGGGAGTGGTACTTAATTGTTTGTCGTGCGTCAGTCTATTTATTATTTGTCATTTTATGCTTTTTCATTTCATGAGTCATAAAAAAAAAAAAAAATTGAAAAAGTGTCTCGCATGCTTCCTGTTTTATTTATCTTTGATCTGCTGAGTTTGGATGTCTGCAATAGTTGTGCTGGAATTAACCCCACTTAATTTTTATGCACCTACCGAGCTCAGTGGTAAGATGGAGAGTGGTACATGGGCGAAGGAGACCTCCTAGTTGCAAGTTCTTTTCTTTTGAGTGGAAAGAATGTGTGCCACATAAATTAGAGAACAGTGTGAGACGTGCGTTGCAGTTGTGAAGTGGGCAAAATTATGGGACTGGTTAGGGTAAGATTGGTTGATATATCCAGGGGATGACGAAATTCAATATTTTTGTGAATTTGAGTCTTCATACCGATTTTTCTTTATTAACATACTATCACTAGTACCCATTTTGCGCTATACACATGACATTTTTTTTATTTATCCATGATTCTCTACCTTTTGATCTTGGACAAAAATAAAATAATTTTTTCTATTTTGCGTTGTCCATGTTTGTGCTTTAACGACAAATGATGTTTTAAATGGAGGTAGGGATGATGAAAAAAAAAGAAAAGCAAAATGAAAGAAAAAATGGGTTTGAAAAAAAAAAGAGCGAAGAACGAAAAAAAAAAAAAAAAAAATTGCTCATGGAAAAGAGGAAGAAGAAAACCCATAGAAATTCAAGTGGGAATATTTTGAAACATAAGTGAAGAAAAAAAATTTTGAGAAAAATGTGTTGAAAAATTCACAATGGCAAAAAGAGTCGTTGAGCTGAAAATTGTACGAAGTGGATGGTTTTGTTCTTATGTTGAAAAACTACATCAATCCTGTCCATTCCCTGCTTTCTATCTATCCCCTGCTCGTTAGCCATGATTTCTCTTTGCATTAAATTTTTGACCTTGGTTGGCTAGTGGTAAGACAAGTGGATCTCACTAATATAATTAAGCCCTATCATTCGGGCAATGTGTGTTAATCATTGTATTAGGAGACCTTTCCCTTTGAGCGTAAATTTTTATATTGACTTCCTTGAATGTTTTTTAGTTCACAATTAAATAAATTATTTGACCTGTGAGGAAGGTAGTCAAAATCTTGCATTTTAAGATTTTTTCTTGTGTTTCATGTATCATTGGTCTGTGGTAAGAAGGAATAAGCTTGGTGTACACACACACATTTTTGGATTAATTTTATGCGCAATTATTTATAGGTTATTCCATTCTTGTATATAACTTGATATGTGGAACTGTGAGCTGTGACTTGATTTGTTTGTCAGTTTTTAATTCTTGGATTGAGTCGTGTTTGTGGGTATCACACTGGTAAGCCCTCACGAGACTTCACTCGTCCGCTAGGGATGCCTAGGGGTTTAAAAGACTTGTTGCATTTGTTAAGTGCAATCGTGTTCCCTACGAAAGTGATGCTTATCTGCTTTGTTTTAAGTTTTTCTTAGTTCATTTTTGTTAGAGACTAGCAAACTTCAGGTTGGAAGGTGTGATAAGTCGTGGAAAACGACTTATGTATACTCATATTTTTAGTCCGTTAGCATATTTATTATGAGATTAGTTTAGTTTTATTTATGTTTTTAGTTTAGGATTTAATAAGTGCTGTCGTGTTTAATTTATGTTAAAAGACCTATTTTTAGCACTTAAATTATTTATGATTATTTTTAGGTCTTTTAAGGAGAAGATGTTGAAAAATTACGATTTTACTACTGGACCTTCAAAAAGCTCGTTTGAGCTCGTTTGAGCTCTTATCGACGAATGATCAATAGCTTTGTGCTCGTGGCGACTGGCGAGGTCATGAATCTTTCGGGATGAGTTTGGTCAAGTTTGACCGGGTTGACTGGGTTTGAACCGGATTTAACCGAGGTTTAACTATGGCTTGGGAATGATTAGACGATCCAATCTTGGATCCTTTGTCTGTGTGCCTCTTATATTTGCCGTCCGTATGGACCTTACGTGGCGTGTGTTTTTTTTTCCGAGTATATCACACTCGTTTATAAATGCAATCATGTGGTTATTAGAGTATAAAATATACTGAGACATTTATAGGGATATTTCAAATCTCTTTATAATTTGTGTGTATAGTATAATTAGGATTAATTCGTGCACCACACGGAGAAAAAATAATATTAACCATCTAAAATTTAATATAATAAAATATATACCTCCACCCCACCCAAACTCACAACCAATCCTCACCTCTTTTAATGTGACATTTGTGTTACCTATATTTTCAAATCCTTTCGTCCTATATTATCTAGACTAGATGACTAGTATCGCCTTGAATGAAGTTTTATAATACTGAACATAGACCACGTCTATTTTATTACCATCTATTTTATTAACATTTTATTACCATCTAGTATATCCCTTTCGTATATCATCTATCTCTATCATATAAATGAAAATGATTTTTAAATTTGTGTAGTTAAACTTTATCTTAAGTGGACAAGGATAGAGAGAGGAAGGGGGAGAGGGAGAGGGAGAGAGGAGTGAATAATTTTTTTATTATAATTTTTTTTATAATTTATTAACCAATATTTTTAACTGATTTAAGGAGGAATTTACAAGGGTCTTCATGAAGCACAGTTCGAACCCAAGATCTCAAGAATAGGTGAATGAGCGTCGACCAACTGCGTCATCTCCTTGTGGGTGTGTGCTAATCTTTTTTCACACACACACAAAAAAACACTATTATCTAAAATAATCTACAGTGAGTCGTCAAATGCATTATGTCATCTTTTTTGTAGTATTGCCAACAAAATCAACTTAATATTATTTGTGTTCGATTTTAGTTTTTTGTGTTACTCGACAGAGATAGTTAAAACTCATCCCAAACTGATGATGATGGAATCATCGACACGGAGGGACGGAGCCAAGACTGACACATAAGATAGCAAAAGTATCAATCAAAATTTAAAAAAAAAATTTAATTTAGAAGTCAAATTTACAAAATTTAGAAAAACGAAGGCCTAATGTTAATAGAATATAACAAAAAAAATTCTTTGTATGTTTTTTATAGTATAATACTTCCCCTAGCACCATCTATGTCGACACACAATAGCGATCCTGAGTTAATGTGGTTGTGTGCATGAGTATTGAGCCTCGAACAAAAAAAAAAACATTTGGATGATTAGGCAAAGTGATGGCATTTAAGGGTATAAAATACGTAACGTAAGATATCGGTGAGCCGATTCAGGGAATCAACATGAAAGTTTTCTTCTTTTTTTTTTTATCTCAGATAAACTCTCGACTAATTCTAAGGGATCCAATTCCACTGGACATTTGTGGGGAGCCCATTTAAAGTCGAGGTATTATCTCATACGTTCATGATCTAACATGATGTTTGTTCCTCGGGAGATTTGAACATGGGACTTGAGGAAAATTTTTCACCAAATCCTTCAAATCTTCCACTTGGGATTACTGTTTGGTAGCGAGAAAGTGATGTAGAGGATTGAATCTTGAATGACCCATTTTCAACGTTAGTCTGATACGATGTGGATTACGTTCTGAATGATTTAGCATTCGGAGTACGATTTTTGCACAATTTACAAAGTATAGCTGGGCATATTAAGTAGGGTGGTTGGACATGATCTGTCTGGAATAGTCAATGAAACACATATCAGAACGGTTGTAAACATAAAAAAACATTATAAATAGTCCTCACGGAGCAAGGTGTAACGACATCACCTGACTAAACATACATCAAATGTAGTCTTTGATACTCCTGAAAAAATTTCAGGAGCGGTCCGCACCTAGGACCCTCCAATGACAATCATCAATGTCCCAGTTCAATCGGGATGGAGCTGGTTCCGGCCGGCGGAGATGACCCGGTCGTGATCCGGAGATGATTCCGATCCGTTCCAGGAAAGAACCTGAGAGGGCAAAAGCAAACAACGACAGAGGGTACCCCAAAGTGTGACCCCGGGAAGATCGCCTCGATGCTTAAGTTAGCACGTGCATAAAATGACTGGTAACTCTCGCGTGCGAGGAGAACCGAGAAAAGCGGGAAAGATAAAGATCAGTCAAGTGAAGTTGGACAAGGAGAATCGAGATAGACAATAGGATGAGTATCGTCGAATAGGCGTTCGGGCGAGATTAGCCCGCCGAGTTGGAAAATGGTCGAACGAGGGGAGGTCGGACTAGCGAAGGAGGCAGGGCAAGCAATCAGCCAGATACTCGGGCAGGAACCCAGACAGGCAATCGGGCAGGCACACGGACAGGTGGCCCGGGCAGACAGACCGTGTTGGCTAGGAGGGGGTGCTCCCGGGCAAGCGTGGGCGGCTAAGGTGAAGTGAAGTTCGGATCTGAAAAAATGAAGGGGTAGAGGCCTATTTATAGGCATGGAGGACCGGGCAAGCACGCCGGTCAGGCTGACAACTTTGCCCCAAGAACTTTGGAAAGCGCGTTTGAGCAATCCAGAGCTCCGATTGACGAACAGTCAGCATCTACGCTCTCCTGGCGAGATGAGAAATCAACCGAGATGGGTTCGGCCAGATTTGATTGAGGCTGATTGGGATTGATCGGGGTTTGACCAAGAGCTCGCTTCTAGTCGGGTCAGGCCGGACGGTTCAATCTCGGACCCTTTGGCCACGTGCTTATAAGGCATATTTCCCCCGATATCAGTCTTGTCAAATAATTTCAATAGTTTTTGTAGTAAAGTGTCACTTCGTCTTATAGTCATGAGACTCTGTATCAAAAGGTTATGTTACTTATACAATCGTTTGATATTTAGTTTTTTGCTTCCCGTCATAATGATAAATTTTTCTTAAAGCATAAGATGTCTTCGCTTTCGTTCGCTCCATCCCGAAACTTTAGTGTGTCGTTTTTCATCGTTTAGATTTAATGGCGAGAACATCACTATTTAATTGAAGGTTATAAGAATCACATTCATAACTTCTAATTATATATGTTTTCACACTACAGTAACAAATCAATTATATTATAAGATTAATCTTGTGATAAAAAAACTAATATGATGATAAGTTGAAGTTTACTCGTACTAGTTATGGCATTTTTTTTCTTCATGGGTTGTTTTTGTTTTGTAAATTGAAAAATAAGGGATAAAAAATAATGGGATAAGGTGAGGGATAAAAAATGATGATATAGTGAATTTCATTAGTTATTCCAGATGTTATTTTGGAGAACTTAATTTGTTTTACAAATAAAATCATCTAATGAATTTGTTTAACCATCGTTGACCGACGATCGGTCGATGAAATTTGGTCGAAACCGGTGACCGACCGTCGGTCAATAGAATTCAATGCTGCCGGCCACCGCTTCACCACCGCCTGCCACTGCCACCACCTTATTCAGTATAGGTTGGATAAATAATGATAGCGGCGGGAGTGCCATTATTTATCCTCATTTTTGCATCATTAGCAATCCGATAAAAAGAATCTCAACCAAACATCAGATAACGACATTCTGGATTATTAATCCAATCCGATATGTCCATATTCGCAAAACAAACACATCCTTCAAAGAAAAAACTGAAATTAACCCGAATAAAATAAAAAAAAGAAATAATGTACTGAGGCTCCATTTGGTTTGAGGATATTGTTATCGCCTGAAAATGAGCCAAACGATATCACCTAAGCCTTGAGAACCGCTTCCGGTCGTCTGAGTAAGGAAAACCGATTCAACAAGCTAAACCGACGCTGAATCGGCTTCGGGAATGAGGAGATAAACTCTTGGACCTGGAAAGATGAGCAAACCACGTTAGAGGGAAGCCCGAGGTTTTAAACCCGGGACGACCGCTTCGATGCTTAAGTGAGCAGAGGAAAGCAAGACGCGGAATCAAGCTTAACGGCAGAAATCGGAAAAAAAGCGATAGAAAATACCTGGGGGGTGAGCCCCTATTTATAGGGGAGGAAATTACATATTTACGGTTATGCTACTGGGACCTTCGGGGAACCCGTGCGGACTGGCTGGAGCTCCGATTGACGAACGATCGGTGGCTGTGATCTCCTGGCGAGGCAAGGACTCTACCCGTAAAGTTTAGAACTTATCCGCCGAGATTTCCGAAAATGTGCTCAGCTAGCTAGAGGAAATGGAGGCCAACGCCGGAAATGTGCTTCGACGAGCCCGTGTGACCTAGCCGGAGCTCCGATTGACGAACGGTCAGGAGTTATACTCTCCTGGCGAGGAGAAGAACCTTCCATCAAAGTTTGGAGCTCGTCCGCCAAGATTTCCGAAAATATGCTCAGCTAGCCGGAGGAAATGGGGGCCAACGCCGGAAATGTGGTTCGACGAGCCCATGCGACCTGGTCGGAGCTCCGTTTGATGAACGGTCAGGAGCTGTACTCTCTTGGCGAGGAGAAGAATCTTCCATCAAAGTTTGGAGCTCGTCCGCCGAGATTTCCGAAAATGTACTCAGCTAGCCAGAGAAAATGGAGGCCAACGTCAGAAATATGCTTCGACGAGCCCGTGCGACCTGGACGGAGTTCCGATTAATGAACGATCAGGAGTTGCACTCTCCTGGCGAGCAGAATAACCTTCCATCAAAGTTTGGAGCTCGTCCGCCGAGATTTTCGGAAATGTGCTCAGCTAGCCGGAGGAAATGGAGGCCAACGCCGGAAATGTGCTTCGACGAGCTCGTGCGACCTGGCTGGAGCTCCGATTGATGAACGGTCAGGAGTTGTACTCTCTTGGCGAGGAGAAGAACCTGCCATCAAAGTTTGGAGCTCGTCCGCCGAGATTTCCGAAAATGTGCTCAGCTAGCCGGAGGAAATGGAGGCCAACGCCGGAAATGTGCTTCGACGAGCCCGTACGACCTGGCCGGAGCCCCGATTGATGAACGGTTAGGAGCTGTAGTCTCCTGACGAGGAGAAGAACCTTCCATCAAAGTTTGGAGCTCGTCCGCCGAGATTTCTGGAAATGTGCTCAGCTAGCCCGAGGTAATGGAGGCCAACGCCGGATGGAACTCGCCGGGCTGGTCATCGCCAAGCTAATCACCCGGGCTGATCATCCGGGCAGATCACCCGAGCTGATCACCCGAGCTAATCATGTCTTTGGCCAACTGAGATGGCAGAAAATGACAAAGGCTGGTGCCGGGCTGATCATCCGGGCTGGTCACCCGGGCTGATCATCCGGGCAGATCACCCGGGCTGATCACCCGAGCTAATCATGTCTGGGAGCTGTGAGCTGGGGTGCTCCTTCCTCTTACCGAGCTGATCCGCCGAACTGATCACCCGGGCTGATCACCCGGGCTAATCACCCGGACAGTTCTTGTGAAAAAAATGACTCGAGTTTTCTACACTGAGTTGAATCCGAATGAAACTGGTTGCATCCCTTATCCTTTTGTCCACGTGTATAGGGGAAAATTTCCCCATATATCATAAGGTAAGTGAGAAAGAAGTGGGGTGGTGGTCTAATCCATGTCATCCCGTGTCCACATAAAATGGACCAACCATAAAGGCCAAGGGGACTCTCATGGGTTTTTAACCCATGTCCAAACACAACAAAGCAAATTCTCTAAGAATGGGCCAAAATGGTTCTCAAACAAAAGAAAAAAAAAATGAACCGGGTTTTTTTTTTAAATACGGGTCGTGACACCTTACCCTTGAAATTGCCGCAGATTGCCAAACGCAATCTAACATATAAACCTGGCTTCCAATGACCCTTTAAAATTCAAATACAAAGATCGGACAGAAAACAGACCTGATGCATCAGGCTTCCACTATAAAGAGTCCTCCCTCCCAGTACTGATTATCGGTGTTGTATTCAGCCACTGCAATAGCCGATCAAGCTCCTCTGAATGTCTCAAACGCAATGGGCCTCTAAAGGCAATGTTCCATACCGACGAACCTTCCACAGCCAGGCAATTATCTTGGACCGAACTTCTTAGATCACTAACTAAACGATAAAGTCGTGGAAACATGCAACATAAAGCCTGACTTCCATGCCAAGCATCGTTCCAGAATCGCACACTGCTACCATCACCAATTGTAATGGTGAGATTCTCAAAAATAATTGGCAAATTAGAGACGATGACCAATACAATTTTAAAATATCCCCCCAAACCTTGGATACTCCACTGACCCTATCCAATCGAGGTATCCAGGTAGACTCATGAAACAGAATTTTGGAACAAAGCAGCTTACGCCACAGGCTATTTCTATTAATTGCGAATCACCACCACCATTTAAGCAATAAAGACTCATTCATTTCCTTAAATCGTCTGATGCCTAAACCCCCCCTAACGCTTGCTCATGGTAATTCTTTCCCAGGCTACTATATGTATCTTACGTTATTGATCACCCCCCCCCCCCACAAGAACCTACGCATAATCCGCTCAAGAATTTTGGTGACCCCGGATGGCATTTTGAAAACTGATAAATAATACACTGGGAGACTCCCAAGCACTGCCTTAACCAAGACAATCCTCCCTGCAAAGGACAGCAACCTCCTTTTCCACGATGATAGACGGCTTTGGAACTTCTCCACTACAGGTTTCCACGTGCTGACTTTCCTCGGGTTTGCACCTAAAAGGATCCCCAAATATTTAATCGGAAAGTGGTGGATCTTGCACTGAAAAACCCCCGAAGCATGCTATAGAAAATCCGCATCCACTCCGACGCCACTAATTGTGCTTTTCTGGTAATTGATCCGAAGCCTTGAAACTACTTCGAAGCATCTGAGCAACCGCCTAATTACGATAAGCTCATTTAAGTCAGCATTAGCAAAAATAATTCTGTCGTCAGCAAACTGCAAGTGGCAAATATGTGGGCCCACCGATCCCCATTGCACCCCTTTGATTAATCCTAGTCGTTTAGCCCTTTGAAAGAGTTCATTTAGACCTTCTGCCATGATCAGAAAAAGAAACGGAGAAAGTGGATCACCCTGTCTTAATCCCCTCTAGAGTTGAAACTCCTCCCCTGCCGAACCATTTACAAGGACAAATGCCGAAGCCTTCCTAATGCATTCCTTGATCCAATTCACTCAGGTAGCACAAAACCCCAAACTATGCATCATATGAAGTAGAAAACCCCAATTAATGCAATCATATGCTTTTTAAAAGTCCAGTTTCAGAACAATGCCCCTCTTCCTTGTGGATTTCCAGTGGTCAATAATTTCCGATGCAATTAGGATCCCATCCACAATGTGTCTTCCTCCCACAAACGCATACCGCACTTCACCAACCACAGAATTCATAACCTTTTTTATTCTGGAGGCTAACGATTTAGCTAACACTTTATATATACTTCCGATCAAACTGATTGGACGAAACTCCTCTAAACTACTCGTGTTCTCCTTTTTGGGAATTAGACAAATGAAAGATGAGTCAATCCCCTTAAGGAGCTTCCCATTAGAATGAAATTCTTTAAAAAAAGACTCGAAGACCTCACGCATAATATGCCAGCATATTATAAAAAGACAGGAACTGATAGCACGCGTCGTCGGGCGTACTATATTTAATATTTATAACACGGCTTACCAACTAGAAGCTAGTGGCGAATCGAGGTCGATCCACGGGACGGTTGTAAATCTTTATGTAGGTTGAATTAATTTGCGTTCCTAGGAGGATATATTGAAACAGGGGTTTCAATTGGTGATTAACAATAATTAAATGCGATAAAAGGTAAAGATAGATGTCCCCGAAGGGCGACGACTTCGACCAAAATCGAAGGCAGGCTGGCAGTGTGCGAATAAAGCACGTCACGACCGTGACATTGCGTCATGGGAGTGACGTCTGGTCACGGGCATGACCAGAACAATTCTCCTGGGGCTGCGTGTGAACCTATACAGGACGCGCGCAAATTTGTTGGTTTAGTCGTTTTTAGTTCAAATCCAGTTTAGCAGGTTGAGTTAGGGTTTTACCACAGGTTTGCTATTTGATTTGATTCGGTTCCTGACTGGCTTACGTAAATGCTATCTCAAGCAAAGCAGGGCATAACAAGTATCGGAGTTTCAGTCAA
>JAOWBR010180596.1:0-10745 GCA_028571145.1 Dionaea muscipula
CTTTTTCCCCCTCCATTTCCCTTCCCTCACCTCCCCTTCAATTTTTTTTCCCCAAACACAGTTAATTATTTAACCACTATTCTCTATCATTCCCCACTCTTTTTCAAACATGGTTAATTATTTAATCACCATTCCCCACCAAATTCACCACAATTCAAACAGACCCTAAAAAAAAATATGTCTTAAACGACGATGTCACAACCAAATGTCAGAGTTACATGGTGTCTGAGCTACTAAAAGTCTAAAACATGACAGTGAAAAATTTGGAGATGAAATCTAAAACATGTCAGTGGAGAATATTTTTACTCAAGTCTAACCTTCGCCTCACGCTGGTCATCGTCGTCCGTTCGAGCACTGTCCTCGTCGGAAAATATGGAGGAAAGAGGGAGAAAGTGTGAGCAAGAGAGTGAGAAAAAAACAGGAGGATGAAGAGGAGGAAGGGTCGAAGATCCAAAAGGGATGATGAGCGGCACAGACTACTTGGGGAGAAGAGAAGGATAGATCTTTAGACCCTGTTTAGTTTGTGGAAATTAGAAGAAAAGTAATAATTTTTCGATCTTTATTTGGTTTGGTTTTAAGTATGAGAAGTGAAAGGAATTAGAGTCCCTTTCAATTTCATTTAAATGGTCTCCTTCAAATTTAGTGGGATTTATAAGAAAAGCAAAGTTTTTAGTATAAAATTATTAACTTTCGTTTCATTTCCTTTTATTTTAAACCATATAAAAATGAAAAAAAAGCCTGTGGTTCAAAATTATTTCTGATAGGTATTTTTTTTTTATAGTATTAAAATCGTTTTAAAATGATCCGAAAAACTTTCGGATAGGGCTTTTTCTAATATTTTTAGACAATGAAGTCCAGAATAGAATCTAAAATGGAGTAAGAATAACCTGATATTATATTCCATTACCTTTAATTTAAATCAAACAAAACAAAGTAAAATTACTTTAATTTTTTTTTCTTTCTTTTTTAATAATGAATCTGAAATAAATGGGGGTTAGGGTTGCCAAATTTTTAGGGGTAATTTTCTGTTGTGGAAAATTAAAAAATAAATAAGGTAGAGCCATCCAAAATGCAGTATCTTTTTTTAGTAAACACAACATATTTTATTTTTTATATGAACTTTATGGATAAAAAATGCGAAAAAGGGGCCCAAATGAAGAAAGCGAAGGATATTCTGTGTAGTGGGGCACTGGGCAGGTCCGGCGGGACACGGTAAAAGCATGCACGCGCACTTTATTGGTGATATCACCGGGTCAGTCTGAGTCAGACAGTCACTCAACTCTGCCCCCTCTCCACCGAGTTGCAGTGCATGGGAATGGGATCATCATCATGGTGGAAGGAAAAGCAAAGCGCATTCGTTATCTCAATTTCAAAGTGAAAGCTGAACGCCGAAAGCCGATTCCTCCTGCTTCTCCTTTTTTATCCGTAGCCTTGCTTTCGCTAGGGTTTTCTTTTCCCCAACACTCTCTCACTGCAAAGTGCAAAGGATGACGGAGTTGACGAGCTTCCTCTGCCCTCCTCAAACACCTGTAACAAATTCTACTCCCTTCTTCTTCTCTGTTCCTTTTCGGATTTTTTCCTGATCGTCGTCGTCATTGTCGTCGATTCAATTCCATGCTAATAATCTCGTCACGTCGTTTTTTTTTTTGATCTCAATTAACCGGGTTTTGTTTTTTCGCGCTATCTTCCCTTTAACCTGGTAACAACGGCTAGATTTTAGGGTTTTTTTTTTTTTAAATGTTGTTGTTTGAAGTTTACGAGCTTAGTGGCAAATACGATACTGTTTTCGCGATCCCCATTTTGTTTTTATGCTTTCAGGTGTGGGAAGGACATGGATTTTCGGAGTGTTTTGACGATATATATCCTTTGGGTAGTCGTTACTTTTTTGATAGCCTGATTATTACTGTTTCTCGCAATGAATTCGTATTATGATCTCTGTTTGTTCCTTGACTTTTTTCTACGGTATTTGGTCTTGGAGGGAATTTAGTTACTTTGATCATGATTGCCGTGATCGCAATTTGGACAAGGTGGGATAGGAGGAGCAGGAAGGTCTGTCTTTTTGCTGGTGTATCTGAGTGGTTTTCTTCTTCATCTATATGGATTGGTACCATGTATGCTAATCTGTGCCGAGTTTTGACAGACGGGCATGCATGGGAAGTTTCTGTTGCAATCGCTTCCTATTCTTCAAGTGGGTTCGTTAGTTTTTGACATGGTTTTGATGTGGAGGAACTCAAAGAAAGGATACAGTATCAAGTATTATGACTTGATCTTCAGATGTTCTCGAATTTCAGTCTGGGTAATGCTCTAATTTGTTAGTTGACCTATTATCAGCAGTGAGCAGCTTGAAAGTTCACTTTGGGGCTTTTGATTATGTTTTGCTTTGCGCTCCGTGTCCATCTGAATTCTAGGTTACCGTACTTCTGCTGTCATTGCATCTCAGTTGGTTGACGTTGTTTTGTAATTGGATACTTTGTTATTGGTGGATCCTAAGAGCAGTCTCCCAAGTGCCTCATTTGCGAAAAACCTGGTTTTCTTCTGAGGTAGATCTGTTGCTTCTTCTTGGTTCTAGCATTTTTGTTATGTACCTTAATTGTTGGTTGAATCATTATTGGCAATATATGGAACATGATTCATGGGCACCAGTTCAATAGCAGGCTCATAGATGAACTGTGTGGCTAAACCGTACAGATACGTAATTATGAAAATCTAAGTGAGGATATAGCTATTTGAAATGTTTCCTGATTATGATAATTCTTATAAGAGTAAATTCACACAGTGCACCATTTCCATCCTTTAAATACATATGGTAAGTGTGAGTTTTAGTTGAAGTTATTGTAAATGAATTTTCTTCTTTGGTTAACTTATGGATATGTTGGCCAGGCCTTGCAATGCTTCCAAGAGGGCGCTGTTGTGCTGCTGGATCTCATGTTCGGCATATCTATCAACGTTATTAGAATAAAGCAGGCTGCTTTAATGAAAGGGTATTGTCCAGCATCCCTTTTCTGAGAGTTAAATCTATGGAAAATAACTGTTCTGGGAAGTTCTGGAATAGACCTAATATCCTCTCTCTCTCCTACTTACCAAGTTGATGTCCAACTGTTGAATCTGTCTGCAATTGTAAACTGATGCTCTGCTTACATGTCTTCTGTTTGTCATAACAATCTTGGTGCTAACTTGGCGAAAGGGATAGGAACCAACCATATGTTGAGTTTTCAGTTGAAAAATTGCTGTCTGCATCTGTTTATTTTCTTGAACCTAGTAGCACAGGGTAATATTTGCTATTGGGTTGATGTGTTATGTTAAAGGAACAAGTACAACTTTTCATCTATTACTGGTGTCTAGAGAGAGAGAGGAACCCCTAGGAACTTGTCATTAGTCCAGGCGTTACGAATCACGGAAGCTTGTATATTGCATTTTTGTGCTCTCTGTCCTCATTTTGGGTGAAAGCTTGATCATAGATTTTTATGCTGGCAGGATAAGTAGCTCGGAGGAGGATCCACTACTCTGTGATGAGTTGGACCTTGAGGATGGTCACCATGATGCCCAAGTGAGTATTACCACCAAATTTGCATCCAGGACACTGGGAAGATTACTGTTTGCACCAAAGGGGAAAGTTCATGGACATAAATACAAAGCATGTATCCTCTAGGACCTCTAATAATATAAGCCACTGGTTTCTTTTGAATTGTTCTGTGCAAATAAGTTTTGTGGCATTTTGACTGCTGTGGGAAGAAAACGGCAGATGTGTCGTTTGGTAAAAAAGGCCTCATGATCTGGTTGGATTATAAAATTTATGAATCTGTCAACTTTAGTGCGCCACAGTTTCCTCTTCATCAGATCTTTTTCTTTTGGAAATTGGAAGGATGACATTTCATTTTGACTTACTATGCTTATTGGTCATAGGTTTGTATTGGCTAGGTTCATATAAGAGTGGTTCTAGTGGCGGTTTGATTGTTAAATGTTCGAAGTTCTAGCTGGGTTGATGTGTATAATGATAACGGGGAATTTTTGTTACTAGAGCATGACATGCATCTACTACTGGGTCTAGTTAGAATTTTTTTTTGGTGCTGGACTGGGAACAAAAATTACATCACTTCTTCAATCTGGATGATAAGTTTATCCTAGCTGTGTGCTCAGGTTTGATTCATGATTTATATTTTATATATATTTTAAGAAGTTAATGAACTTTAGGATTTTACTTGACCTGGTTGGCCTTCAGTAGATGTGTCAGTGCTAGTGTTGGCTGAAGTCCTTTGTCCCTAAGAATGAGCAATGTGTCAAGTCACATTGGGCTCAATGGGCTGAAACAATCACGCTTGTAATGGGCTTCAGCCTTTAGCGTGACCATTGATAGTCATGCCAACAGTTATGAACTTGTTCACTTGTAATATGTGGGACTGTTCGCTCATAATGCTTGGATGTGTCAAGGTCATCTTTTCTTAAATTCATGTTTCCCCCCCCCTTTTCCTTTCATTCCTTTTACTTCTAATCCTCGCTTGTTTATGGGATCATAAATAATTTTTGTCATTAAATGGGTAGCTGTCTTGGAGATGAAACCAATTAAACAATTTTTTGCTCTCTCACAGATCAGACAGTTTCTGGGATGTGTAGAGGAGACCATCATGTCTATACTCCTAGTTTGGTTGTCTCACAATTCATTACTTGTTCCTAGAAGGGCAGATGTTATGTTTGGAAATTGTGGTTCCCTACAACAGACTGTTGTAGTGTTTCCGATGTTTTCAGAATTGTTAATCTTGTTGTGATTTAGGGCAAAAGCTTACTGTCCATAGAGGAGAGTAGCATTAATTAATGGTAGAGCAAAGTGGTAAAGGGCCAAATTACATTGGGCTTAATTACAACTCACTCATAACTCATAACAAATCTTATTTTGGTTACAACTTCCTACCTCTTGGTCTAAGTGAAAACTAACATGAGACTATGTTTAAGATGCACTTGTTGCTTTTGCAGAATAAACTGACCTATCATCATAATGTGAAAGTTACATAGGACAGGATATATTACAAAGGTTAGTGATTGGAATCAGAAGCACTGGACATCTGACAAAGGTACAGGGTAGAAGAGAACAACCTAATGTCCTACAATCAGAGATGTGACTATAATTGGTCAAGTTTATGTAGGGAAAAAGAACTTAGTAAGCGGCATTAAAACAAGACTCATAAAAATTGAGACATTATTAACAAATGAAAATAACAGAGTATTGAAAATTACTAGTATTATAATGTCTCCTAAAATAAGTCTTCAAAGGATGAGAAGAGATTTCAGCAGAAAGTTCCTGTCCTCCTTAAAATACATTTTACTCTCAAGGAATGAGTATGTACACTTGCTTCTCACTTTTCCTTTGTTTGTGAAGGCAGTTGCTTCAAGCTTTTGGCACGGGATGATATTCAACAATATTCATCCTGTATTAGATCAAGGTGTAAAGAAGCAGCTTGACTTTGAAGATCTGCTTGCTTTGCCACCTGACATGAATCCTTCATCGTGTCATGAAACACTTCAAATGAGTTGGAAAGCTCAGCAAATCAGTAACTGCTCCAATGCTTCTCTGTTAAAGGCAATTTGGCATTCATATGGATGGCCATATTTCTGCCTGGGCCTTTTAAAGGTAATTTCTCAGATAAAAATTTATTGGGTTTTTGCTTTTCCGCTGGTAGTGGGATGCCTTTTTCTCTCTTCTTATCATTCTAGTAGAAACTCTACTGAACTAAAGTAGGATTTTGTCTCATAGTTACTTTCCTTGGCCCCTTTTTTTTTTTATCATTGCAATGTACTATTGATACAAAAAGGTTTTGAACTTCATGTTAGCAAGTGAAATGCTGCTGCAAATGAGCTGCCTGATTCTTTCTTTAAAACACGATAATTCAGAGGCTGCAATTTTCAAAAACCTGAACTGCAGATCACGTGTGAAGCTTTCATTTCGGAATTAGGAAAATAGAAATTTACATTTGAGGTTTTACCTATGTATGATTGCGCTTGTGGTAATTTAAGGTCAAGATTTGCACTTTGGGGTGTCAGTAGGTCAGCTGCTGCGTATGAAATGTTTTTTGGATGTTTATTTAGTGGGTGGAACTGGGTTTTGAACCTGTGATAGGTACAATAAATACAGGAATGAAAAGGAATTAAGCAATTCTGCACTTGACTTCTACGGAAGCAAGGTTATCTGTTTCTACTAGATGTCATGTTTCACCTTGGGCTGGTGCATATGAAACTTCAGCTTTTGTTAGATGAGACGATCCTTTTCGCTCCCACTCCTTGGTGTTGATGGATGATGTACCCATTTGAAGGACAACATGGGTGATACCTAAACGATTAAGGGACAGAAATGTCAGAAATGCTTGGTTCAAGCCTGCAACCTTTTGTTTGTCTCAGTTAGAATGCCATAATACCTAGTTAAAGGGAATTCTAGGTTTTGTTTCTTGCATATACTAAGGTATTTGTGTAGTTTTGGCAGCTCGAAGAAACCAACATAGTTAGAAGTTTCATTGTAGTCGGTTGCAATATGTTGAGTAGCTGATCTGCCTTTGGTCGCTGCATTTTCTTTGTTGTTTCAAATACTTAATATTATCTTGTATCTCACTCTCCCTCTTTGCCTTTTATGTTTCATTAGCTTCGTGCACCCCGCTGCCCCCTTTTTGGGGCCTCCCCCCATACCCAACCACAAACATGTGGAAGCTAGTTCATCATTATTCCATTACAAGTGACACTAGCAATTTTAGGAGTCACAACAATTGTTTATTTTTCTACCTTCTTGCATTCATAATGTCTATTTGCAGTGCAGGTGTGCAATGATTGTGTTGGGTTTACAGGACCATTGCTTCTAAACAAGTTAATTCGATACCTTCAACAAGGTGTCACGCTTTTTTCTCTAGAAAGTTGTCCATGTACTTTTTGTTAGTTGCACATTTTAGGAGCCTTGGACACTGTGATTGTTTTCGATGAACCATACTTGATGGTCGAAATCACTATATGCAAATCATAATGAACTAATGAAGTACATTCCCAGCAAAATATAGTGGACATTCATTACCATGATGTTCTCAATCAAGCATTTTCTCTTTTCAAATTTCTGATAAACACAAAAAGATTTGGTTTATCGTGTTGCTATATCATAAAACGAATCTTTATATAGCATTAGTTGGAGCAAAAAATTGATAACTTCTTGTACCATTCTTTTTTCAATTACAATCAGGTTCTGGGAGTCTGGATGGCTTTGGTCTTGCAATATCCTTGGGCCTGACTGCTCTTTTGAAGTATATCCTACTATCTTTTCTTAAAGTTCTTTCCTTTCCATATTTCTCACCATCAAGTACTCCTATTGGTATCCCGAGCGTTATGGTTTTCGCAACTGCATTTCCTCAGTAATGTGAATGTCCGTGTGCTACAATTTAGTTTTTTCAGTAGTTCTTTAAAGAACTTTTAGCTGATAATTGGAGGTTGTCTGGAAACTTAGTTGGATGTACTTTACTGTCTAAATATCATAGGAGTTACCTATTGTCACCATCTCTAGCCATAGTGAGAGGAAATCTGGGGATAATCAATTGAAGGCTAGTATTTTCCCAGTGATTCATGCTTGTATTTTGTTTTTTCATGTGTTCTAAAGCCTTCAAGGTTCACTCAATTATTTTTTGTGTGTGTGGTGGGGGGGGGGACAGTTTGAGTGCTGCTGAATTCGAAACTAACATCAATTTCTTTGATTCAGGTCTTTATTGGATACACAATATACATATCGCCTATCCAAATTGAAGTTGAAGCTACGATCCAGCATCATGACAATTATTTATGAGAAGGTGACTTCTCTTGTGTTTGGTTGAGCCATTGGGCATGGGATACTGCAGTATTCAGTATCTTAGATGCATATTGGGTTACTTATTGGATCCTTGTCTAGTTCATGCAACTTTAGTGGATAGTGAAGCTTACCTGAACATTTTGTAGCATCTAATTATATTGCATGCACAGGCTTAAGATGTAACTTACCGGAGCCAAAATCAACTAGGAAAATACCACTTCTGCTTTAGTTCCTGTTGGAGAAACAAAACCATTTTTATGAAGCTTTGATAAAAGCATTCATTCTCTTCATTATATAATAAGTCAGTTTGTGTCTTTAACATCCGCTTTGAATCCAACACTTTCGTTGCTTCCATTTGTAGAGGCATAAGTCCCTCCCTCCAACCCATGAATTTGAGTTTGTCCCTCTCTCCCTCCGCTTTATTCTAGTACATCCAACAAGGGAATTACTTTGTTTACAAGTTAAGAAATGTGATAAAAAGGATAGGCATAAGCATTGATACCACTACGCTAGTTTTGATTGCACCATTATCCCATGGTCGTAAAATAAAATCTGTTTGTCGTTCTTGGTCATATCTCAGACTATGTCTTCGGCTTTTGTTTTTATTTGATTGCCTTCTTGAAGCTACATTGGTTTTCTGTCTTTTCCTTGCAGTGTCTATATGTATCTCTGGCTCAGAGATGCAAATTTTCAGAAGGCGAAATTCAAACGTTCATGTCAGTGGATGCTGACAGAACTGTCAACCTGTTCAATTGTCTGCATGATATGTGGAGGTAAGTCAAACCAACTCATTATTCCTAAACTATAGTTGAAGTTTGCATGTGTGATTGGCCTTGGAGTTTTATATCCATTATTCTACCCAAGGGCAGGCAAGGACATACAAATTGGAGTGTTCAAAGGAGTTTTTGAGATGCCTTGGCGTTCCTATTCCATTATTATCTCTCTTTATATCATGAGCATCTTTCTTCCCCAATGTGGGAGTATATAACGAGCAGAAGGTGATATGTTTGAGAAGGGGGTGGTAGATTGGCACATAAAGTCATTCCTTCCCTCGTACCTCCTTTGTCTTTTTTTTTTTTTTTTTTTTTTGTTGGGATGAAGGCTGAGGCTCTTGTTTTTCTTTCTTTCTTGATTCTGATGTGCTGTCTTATGCGGCGAGTGTTCAACTTTGATCCTTTGTAATCAACAGAATCTTTCATGTTCCATGGGGGCTTTACCATGTTTCTGAGTCCTGACTTCCTTTTTCTGATATAATTTTTATTTTCCCAGTAAACGATGAGGCTGTTTCTTCCTATAGGGGATTCAGTTGAATACAATTACACAACATATTGATATAGATACACCTTCATAATCGCGCTGATGTGCATCATTATATAGATTGATATTGATATGTAGGCACACATTGATAAACTCATGGTAAACACACGCATCATGTATAATTGTATATGCATGTACATGGAAGTACAATTATGCACATTCATATTCTTTTAATCTTCTGATGGACTATAGTTCCTTTGCAGCTTGCCTTTGCAAATTAGCATCGCTCTTTACCTTTTGTATACTCAAGTCAACTTTGCATTTCTTTCTGGAGTTGCAATAACTGTTTTGCTCATACCAGGTACTTGTCACTTACCAAAAACTTTCTTAACTTCTTTCTATGCACCTTTTGTTGGTGAAGTGGTTGGCTTGTATGTAGGAAAATCCGGGGTACCCGGGTGTTGATTATTCTAAAATTGTACCATTTTATTTAGTACAAAGCAACACTATTGCAACGGGACACTTCATTTGTGGAACACACACACACACATTATTTTATGCAGTGGGACATACGCTCACAACTCACTCTTTGCACAACACCTGAACACAAAACTGTTGTGGACCTTACCACACACTAACACCTCACTAGCTACTACACCCAATTGCACCTCTGTGCACTTCTGCTCATCACTCAATTGCTATTTCTACACTTTGCACGCCACCCCATCCGTCACCTGCTAAAAAAGTGGTTGAACTCATCGTAACATTTCTTCTAGGAACAATGGCTTCAATCCATAACTCGATGATAGTTTCAATCTAATATGATTACTCAATGATGCCTTCTTTTATAACTTGTGCATATTAAGAGAAACTCTTGTGTTCTGCGTAAGAGCAATTTGTTATTATTTATAGTGCCCCTCGCATTTTTTTTAAATAAATTGACGTTTCTGAGGAACCTTAATGTTCTCCACTTTTGTCATGCCTTTCTTCTTTCATCCCTTTTACTTGCTTGAATCTACGTCTTCACTTCATTTCTTTGTGCAGTGAATAAATGGATCTCTAATTTGATAGCAAGTGCTACCGAAAAAATGATGAAACAAAAGGATGAAAGGTACATATTGCTTGCTGTGTGTTACTCTTTCCCTCTTTTTCTGGTCACACATTTTTAATTATTCCTCAAGATGTAGCTTTTGTCTTATTTTATGCACTCATGCTCTGTAGTATCCGCTCGATTTTTGGGGAATTTTTTGTGTGTGTTGGGGGGGGGGGGGGTACATCTGGTATCTAAGATTCTATCCTCAGTATCTGGATAAATTATTGATATCTTCATCCTCTCTTATAGTTTTTGAATATGTTACTTCTATCTGTTGCATTTCTGTAATCCACTCATTCATTCACATTGTACATGAGTAATATTCTTCCCAAATGATATTTGTTTGGACTTTGTATCTTATATTTGTTGCCTGCTATTGAGGGTCCTCATCCTCTCATCTATTTTGAATATGTCACGACAAAATGAAATAGAAGCAATACAAATGCATATGCAGTTTTTTTTTTAATTGAGTATTGTTCAATTAAAATTGTTATGAGTTTTGTGTTTGTGTTTAGTTATTAGGGGTAGTTTAGGTGTTTGGCCCTTGTAGTATTTATACTCTCTCATCAATGAAGGAAAAAATGATATTTC